>JARHVA010004362.1:160000-225000 GCA_037957365.1 Torreya grandis | reverse complement strand
TAAAGATAATAACTATGAAATTTTTGGTACATCCACTATTAAGTGTGATAGATGTAATAACATTGACTTGAAGGATAATTTTTAGTATAGTTGATTTCAACTATCCTGAGGTTACTATATAATTTTACCCTGGTTTTGTTGGCCATTGCCCCTTCCATGTTAAACTCTTGATTTTAGGTTTGTGTCAGGCATATTCTACTTGCATATGGTGAAAGATTCTTAATGAGACATATATTGAGATTGAAACTTGATTTCCTATAAACACTTTGGTATTAATTGTGTTTGATCATAGTTGTGCTCATATGATTATTGCAGCTCAATTATTCTAAATAAGTTATTTACCTTGATTGGTTGTTCTTTTTAATAAGATGTTTTGATGGTTTTATATTTGATTAGGGATTTTGTATTTATTATACAATGAATTAATACTTATCCTTGAAATAAGGTAAGGAGAATTATCCATTCAAATAAGATAGTTTGTATAGTCCTTATAATAATATGCCAATAAGCTCTAGTTGTAACAAAATTCTCTTAATTTAATATTTAACTGAATTACATTAATTTGATAGGATGACTGGCTATAATTTATGATTCTTATGTGTAAAGTTGTAGGTTAGCAAATATCTAGCTTATAGTATTATATATTCTTGTAGATTTATCATGACATCATTATTATGTAAGTCAAGAATTTTAGTTGGTTGGAAATCATTGTATTGAAATATGTAGCTATAGGTAGGACATATTTGATGAAATAATCTTTCTAAGTGTGTATCATATGTTTAAGAGAATTTATAATGCCAAAAGGGAAATTATGATGAATATAGTAAGAATTCAAGTAAGGAATACTTTGCATTTATGTAGATGAATTATTATACAACTGGTTATTAATGTCTTTACTCAACTATAAAAATATTGGGGTCATTTATAATCCACACAAACTAAACTTAAGTTGTGGAGTTATTGGAATTTTTATGGATCCAATTTTGAGTGATCAAATTGATATTTTGGCTTATAATTTAGTCTTCAAAATGATGGATGAAGTACTCACTTTCAAACTATTCATAAAAATATTATTGACCTTTTCATTATTTGTATGATTATTTATTTGTAGATAGTAAGTTTAAATATGAATCAAAATCTCTTCTAGTGTGCCTTTCATTGGGTTAGTACTCCTTCAACTGTACCTAAACTGAGCTAGTTTGTTATTACTTATGAAAATTAATGAAAAACCTCCTATACCAAAATCTAAACCCTTAAATAATAATCTACATTGGATACAATGATTGACTTATCTCTCTCATGATTTAGCCTCTTTAGTTAATAAAAACATTCTTTGTGATGTCTCACTTCATGAAGGTTTTTACTATGAAAATTAGGGGAAACATATTGCCCATCTTGACTAGTTAACAAGTAGAATAGTTGATTAGGGAATATATTTTACTTCAAGCTTACTTGATTAAATATATTTTGTCATCCTAATTATTAATGACACTAATAAAATAAGTATTTGAGTATATTGAACAAGGAATACTCAATCCTTGAGATGAAATCAATCATAAAACATCTATGAGTTTGATCACTATTCATTAAAGGGATCATAGAAGTTATGTTCTTAGATTATTCAAATCATTGCCTCTATCATAATGATATGCATGGAATGGGATCCAAGAGTGTATCCTAGAGCCTTTAAGTTTAAGGATAATTAGTAATAAATGGATAAGATTCAAGCTGTATCCACCTTAATTGATGCAGGAGCATCTAGGAAATAAATGTCATTTTAGTGTTGTTGAAAGTCATATGCTAGTATTGGTCAAAGGTGATCCATTTTGGAGCGTATATGAGTTTGAAGGATCTTATAGGGTCATATTTTGTATTATATTCATCAAGATTCATAAGAGTGGTTTTTATGTGTGTATGGAGTTTTCCCTCCAAAAGTATAAATTTGAAAATTCAAATATTAGACTAATCCTAAAAGGACCATAAGCATGGTAGGAAGTAAATAGGTGAGAGAATGTTAGTTTAAAGGGTAAAATGAGTAATGTTAATAAAATTTTAAGTCATTTTTATGTCTAAATTCCTTAATTTGATACAAATAAATAATCATATTAATGAGAGTAACCACCATTCTTAAGTTAGGTTGACCACCATGTAAGAGTCTTATTCTATAACCACACAAACCAACATAGAGGTTGGATGAAAAGGGAAGATATAATTTAGTTTTTATATGTGAGAGAGTAGGAGGAAGAGGAGAGAACTTTACGAAGGTTAGAGGAGAGGAAATGAAGATATAAAGAATATAATCTCCTCAAAAGGTTGATAGAGTCCATTAATGGACTGAAAATGTAATAGAAGCTGGTTGAAATGAATAAAGGAAATTTATTTTGTTGTGTTCATTATATATTTAAGTATTTATTTATTTTTATTATTCATACATTTTTTTAGAAAATACCTTGAGGCCATAGATAGTATTTCTTGTATATAGTTTTAGGTTTGAGTGGTAGACTGTAGGTTACAGTCAGGGAAAAGGACTTAAAGAAGTTGGTGAAGTATGGAATAATAAAGAACAATGCTAAATCACCTAAAATTAAGACCAAAATCATGTTAAGTTTTAAGAATAAGTTTATGTATTCCCCAAAAGGAAAGAACCTAAAGATAAATCTTTTAGAGTTGTAAGCCTTATTGTGATTATGACAGTCAAAAAAGGTGTGTCTCATTGTTTCTTAAAGTCTTGGTATCAAGGAGATCATATTTTTATCTAAGATGGTATAAAGATAGTAATAGACTTTTTTTAATGGTATATTAGTTTATTGAATGTAATTTTGATGGTAAATATGCAATATATAGTCTACAAGAATAAAGAAACATTGTTACACAATAAATACCCTATTTTGCATAGATAACTATCAAGAAAAAACCATACATGCTTAGGAATGTGAATTGGTATTATGTGGGTTGAGTCTCAATATGATTGAAATGGAAACAAAGTGTTGAGAATATCCATTTTAAATTTTTCAAATCATTTTAAGTGAAATAGACTATTAAACCCTCTCATAGTCTCCTAAAAAACACACATAATTTTGTAGTTTCCATGATTATGAGCACAACGAAATTAATCAAGGATATTTGTACATTTTTAAATATAGATAGTTTTCATAAAGGCCTAGGTAATTCTTATTATTTTTTAAAATTATTTCTAACTAAATATATCAAATTTGGAGTCCTCTCGGCCTCTATAGTCAAAGAGCTAGGGTTTCCAAACCAAAAAACTTATAACTTGAAGTATAACTAGTGGAAAATATTGAATTTTTTAAATCATGACTATTTTGACATGTGTAAAAGGAATAAAGAGGTTTTATTTTTATACCATACTATATAGTATTGTTTTGAGGTCTGAGCAAGTGGATGGAGGGCTAGAAGGCCTAATTGGATAGGTTCTCATAAAGGAAAGGGTATCTATAGAGAGTTAAGTATTTAAAATTATTTTAGGATTTTAAAGAGATAGAGGGTGCCATAATATGGGATTAAATATTTAGGGTAATTTTTAAAGTGTTCATACAAAGGAAAACTGTGAAAAAAGGCTACAAGCCAATTAGTGTCATTATGAGTTGAGGTGTGAAAGTGAATAATGGAAAATGAATGAGTGGTTTAAGGGGATCAAGAGAATTTTAATATGATCATGAAAGATCATCCATAATATCTAGTGATGATCATTAGATCAATCACAAGATTTAGTGTTTTAAGCCTTGAGAGATCAACTAGTGAGACTAGTGAGTGATGAAAGTGAAAAGAAATGAATGGAATGAATTGAAATTAGTGAGTAATGATTAAGGGTTATAATTAAAGGTATAAATTAATCTAATATGTTTGGTAAAAAATATCATGGAATCCTAGAACAAGTTGAAAGTCTCCCATTGAAGATAGAACCTAGTTAACCAAGCAAAGCATCAAGAAGTTCATCAAATAAGTTTATAGAAAGGAGATGGTATGTTTGAGGATTTTAACATGTAACTATTCATAATTTGGTATCATATCAAGGTAATATCTTTGTTAATTATATTTTGAGTCATTTATTAAGGATTGTACATTTGATATTGGCAAAGTATGCTATGAGAATTGCATGAGATAAAATTGTAGGGTATTGTGGGAAAAGAAGGTGTTGTAGGTATGACCGATTAAGGTCAGTATAGAAAAATATAATATTAATGAAGAGAGGAACTAAATCCCCTAATTCTAGTGGAAGGACTTGAACTAGTCAAGAAAACTATAGAAGGTAGAGTGAAAAGAGCATTGAAGCTCAAGGGAGTAAGAAGAGGAAGACTCCAAGAGAGAGTCAAGAAGGATAAGAGAAGTACTAGACAAGGAATAAAGAAAGAGAATACAATTAAATAGATGTATAAGAGGCAAGTAGGCAACTTACTAAGAGATAGGTCTAAGTAGGCTTAAGAAGTGAAGGAAGAAGTGAGAATATGGATGTAGAAGAGGAAGTAAAAGATATGAGAAGAGTTTTGGGGAAGAGTCTTGAGAAGATAGAGCTCATGGTGAATCTCATGAAAGGTCAAGGAAACTAATGGCTTGGATGTAGTATGATAATGAAATTTAAGTGGCGACTAGAGCTAATTTTGAGAGAGAGAATGCATGAGAAGAATGCCTTGAGAAAAGAAAAGAAAATAAAAGAGAGGGTACAACCCATAGAAACATGAGATATGAGGATTTTACAAGAGAGAAACAAGATAAAGAAGTGGAGAAAAGAGTTCTCATTGAGGAGAACAAGGAAATAAAAGTGATAAGAGGAATACTTTTGAGAGAAGACAAGAAGCAGAGAAGAATATTTATGCAAGAGGAACTCATAAAGACTTATTGGTCTATTATTTTATATTCTAATGTTGATTTTAAGTTTGAGTATGTAGGTGTCAAGTAAATTTTGATTAAGGCCCAACATAAGGATTTAAAAATTATGAAGGATGGGTCAAATACATTACCCATCAAGCAGAAAGAAGATGACAAGGGAAGAGAACTAGTTGTAGGAAACAACCTGTTAAACATTGAAGGCACTCAACATGCTAACAATGAGACAAAATAGGAATTTTGTGATGTTTTGAAAATCATTTTAGTTAAAGCAAGAGAAGAGGTATACAAGGAATAAACTATCTCAAACCATGAAGATATGAGAGAGAAGATGAGATTGAAGTATTATTATATGGAGGTAAATTAATGTTTAAGTACTGATTATGATTGCACATTTGAAAATAAAGAAGTTAATATATAAATTGGGATAAATAAGAAAAAAGTACAACCCTAAAAGGTGGTACAATGGCATAGTTATGTGGTGCCTAAGTGGCTCAATATAACAAATGATGATATGAAGAAGGATAACCTCAATAAATACGTCATTCAAAACAAGAACACAGGTGGAAAACAAGAACATACATGGAGAAAAGAAGTGAATGGAAGATTGCATCAAGCTAGCATGATAGGTTATTAATACAAAAAGTATGAAAAAGGTAAGGCAAGAAATCTATATCAGTATAAACAAATGCTAGACAAGGTATGGATCATGAATAACATTGAAAGGTTGTAAAATTCTAATTTTTTAGGTATACCTCAAACAATAATGGGGAAAGAAGAAAGTGGAAATTTCAAAAATCAAATAAAAGACATGGTAGAGGCTAACCAAGATAAAGAGATGATGTTGCAGCTGAGTGAGCAAGAGGACAAGTGTGAAGAACCTAAGTGTTTTCAAATTTTGATTTCTAATGTTATTTATGATGATGTATATGAAGACATTTGAAATAGTGAAGATGTTTTATATAGAGACACAACAACATTGTTGGATAAGCTTGTGAAAAGTCAAGAGAAAGATGAAGCACCTCATAGAATGCAACAAACTTGATATGTGGTATAATGAGAATGATTTGACTCTCTTGAAGGAGAGAATTCAAGGGTAGGTTATGGATCAAGATGCCAAAGAAAATAAAGAACAATATGGTCCAAAATTTGATGAAGATTGTGGAGAAATAGATGCTCTCATGTTAGAGGAGGAATTAAAGGTTATATAAAAGTTTTTTAATCCATTAAAAGGGCTATAATAAGGTGAAGAATAGTAGGAAAATCTCTTGAATGAGCTCAAAGAAGACTCAAGAATGGATTAGCATAGGGAATCACAAGGATTTATGAAATAAAATCCATAAGCAAGCACACTAACAAGTAAGAAATGGGAGCATGAGAAATTCAACAAGGTAATCTATTCAATTTGTGAAAGTATATCTGAGTTATTTATTTATGTGTATGGTAATGACAAGTCAAGAATATGGAAAACTGGATTGTATTTTACTAAAGACGAACTGGTTTAGAGGTTGCTCTTCAAGGTGAGAAAAGTTATGAGGAGACACATTAGGTAGTTAAGGAGTGTGTAGAGATGGATTAAAAAGATGGTTAGATCAAGCATTAGTAAAGAAAATCAATAAAAATGCATAAGAACATAACAAGCTAAGACAACCTATTCAAATGGGGTGTGTAAATGATAATTAAGATAAAATGAAGAAAAGAACATAAATATTACATTCCCAAGAGCATCCCATCACTGAAATATGACTCAAAACATGATTTTCCCCTTAATTTGGTACTCAATTATTCAACAATGATGCAAGATAAAGATCCTCCATCATCTCAAGAACACCAACTAAAATAGGCTCATGATATGAAATCAAATCTATGCCTATCAATGAAGTTATCCTATTATAAATAAAGCATTACCACACTACTCACAAATGGATTGTAGAGGGAATATTGCATTATAAGTTTACATAAATGAAACTTAAAAATGGTAGTCTTGGACCTCCTATTTATAGAGTTTTACAATTTATTAGAATGAACTATGATCATCCATCTTGAGATCAAGATGTTTGGCCAAGAATACATTCAAATTTGGAGGCTCAAATCATAAATACCCTCATAAATATTTGGAAGGAATGGGCATTAAAGAGGCATGGGAGGCCATAAACTTGATATTTGTTGCATTTATGGCTTATGGATTCCACCCCATAGATGATGTCATTAGGTGATGTAGATATTAGGAATCAATTTTTAATTAATAAATATTCAATAAATTCCATGGAATTATTACTTTTGCTCATAATTTGGTTTAATTTTCCTAAGTAAGATCAATCAATTTTAGTGCAATTCTTTGGAAATTGGTGCACAATTAATCAAACTGGTCAAAATGTCATATATTGGGTTATAGTTTTATTGGAGTGGAATTAGAGGATGATGTTGGTTATGTACGGAACAATATCCCATTTATGACATTGTTGAGATAATGTAACACATGCACATGTTATGTGCTTCTAAATTATAAGAAAAGAGTCATCTAGAGCACCAAAATGTGTTTTCATCATTTTAACTAGAAATGATTTGATAAAAGTTAAAAAACACATAAAATGCATTACCCCATCTAGGGATACATTATTCTAAATCAACACTTGTATATGACAAGATCAAACCATTAAACATATTTAAGCGATTTTGTCTTAAATTGTGTATTTTCACAAATTTTGTGTAAGATTGATAATTTCAACACAATGGTGTTAGGAATTGGATGTTTACATTTTCACCCTACTTAAAAAGGCATAAAGAGACATTTGGGTGAAGCAATGTCTTTTCAAATAAAATATTTATCTAGATGAAGTTGGAAGGAAATGACCCATGATGCCCCTTTGAGAGGACATACAAGGATGAAAGAGAAGGATGGACTCTTGAAAAGAGAGAGAAAGTGAAATTAACCCATGGAACAAATAAAATACTAATGAAATAATGCTTTCATGTATTGATT
Source organism: Torreya grandis (assembly GCA_037957365.1). NCBI lineage: Eukaryota > Viridiplantae > Streptophyta > Pinopsida > Cupressales > Taxaceae > Torreya > Torreya grandis. The sequence goes on along the minus strand of JARHVA010004362.1, from coordinate 217,172 downwards.
CCTCAATGATCAAAATATAATTAGAATATAATGGGCCCCAAGGATAGGGGGACAGGGAAATATACAATCTAAAAATATAAGCAACACACTTTGAACATACCCAAAACTAGGGTGCAGGCTACGTGCTTAGGAATTGATCAATCCCAAGATAAGATGCACACTAGAATATTACCAAAATGAGGGAAACAATCTATAAAGCTTAGAATTAGAAGAAAAGGAGAATTGTATGTCTAGAGAAAGGAAATAATAATGTGCCCCTATAAAGCATATTTGATTAGTTGATAAAGCAATTTTGCCCTAGTAGGGTTGATTTTGATCATTGATAAAGAATGGTATACCCTTGTAAGGTGGATTTAGATTTGTGACTGGTTTAAATATTATGTGTATTTAGGGAAAATTGGAAAGTAATATCTCAAGGATATAACCTAATCCATATATTAAAGATGAGTAGGTGCAAATGTAGAGGTGATGGTCTAATGACTGGAACAAACACAAATAACCATGCATATGAGCATGCAAAAAGTGATGGAAAATATGAACAAAAGAATGAAGGTGGTCCAGCTAACTCAAGATACATCATGTATCCAAGCACTACCTACATAGTCCAAATAGACCTTAAGCCAATGTAGTTCACCCAAGAAGTGGGAGAGAATGGAATGAAGATGGAAAAAAATTGACCACTGTTTGATTAGAATCATGATGTATGCCAAGAGATGCATATCTTACATAGATTCAGGTGTAATATAAACCAATGGTACCTAGCTTCATCAGTTTACTTGAGAGTTTATATTTAATTTGCATTGATTTAGAGACTTGAATCTAAAGCACATAGTGCTTGCTATAGAAAAATTAATAATGCATCATAAGTATGAGGAAAATATAATGAAATTGTATTTCAATTGTACTAAGCCAGCTCAAATGTGAATATTTATAACTAAGGATAATGATAAGAACTACCAATACTAAAGTTACAACTATTTATATTTAAACCAAAAAAAAACATAAATGAACCTAACTTAAATTCAAAATATGAAAAATCAAGACTTAAGTAGGAACAAGAATGTATAAAAATGAAGCAAGAACAACTTAATAGTCAACATAAAAATAAGATATGAAGAATCAAGCTCCATGCATACCATCAATATGTACTTGGAAAATAAAACAACAAATCAAAAGACCAAGAAGAAACAAGAAGAAACAATCAAAGGAAAATAAAGGAATAAAATAAGAGAAGAAAGAACAACAAAACACCAATAAAAATCAAATAAACACACAAACAAGAGTTAGTTCAATTTGAAAATAATTATTTAGGAACTTGTAGTGGAGGCAATGCTTTCTAAAACAACGTAACAAGAAAAAAGACACAGATTTCCCCTAGATGATAGGGAAACAACAAAAAGGAAATGGGGGAAGAGAAGAAAAGGAAGGGGGTGGCCAAGCTGACTCCATATGTGTAAGACAAGTGGATGTTATCTACATAGTTTCATGGACATAAGATTCAACCTAAACTTTAGGCCAAATGTATTTCTCCCAAGAAGTGGGATAGAAGAAAAAGTGAGACCAAAAAAACTTGATTAAAGTTTTAGAAGAAATGGAAAGATGGGAATGGTCTTACAAATACTTGCAAAACAATAAGAGTGTGGGACAAATACTTGCAAAATAATAAAAGTGTGGGATGATCAGAATGCATGAAAATGTAAGACTATGTTTTGTTCTTTTGTGGATAATTTTTTAATGTTTTTGGTATTTTTGGGATAAGTAATAGAAAATAAATGTTTAAAAAATGTCTAGGGAACTACCTAGCTAAGGAGATGCACATCCACAGGTAAGAGTTTAAACCATAGCTAAACTAGTTGTAATGAGATATGCTCACAAATCAATGAGAGTGAGATAATATTAAGGCAATAATGCCTACCAAATAATAGAAAAAATAGAACAATATGCATCATGAGATATCTCTGAAGAACCATCCAACAAGAAAATATCCTAAGCTAAAGATGTATCCATGTTCACTTGTCTGTAAAAGAAGATAAAAAACACTATCCTAGCTGAACTATGTCCTAGAACTGGCATTGAATGTGTTTATAGTGTCTATGAGTCATAATCAAGATCATAATTAGTTAAGGGATAAATTTTTTTAGGTTACAATAACCCATGAAAGAATGTGGTTCTAAATATAATGGTCCAGAATGAATATGGTCCAAAAGAAGATGGTGTAGAATAGGATAAAATGTGTTTAGAGTGCCAATGGTCTAAAGCTTTCACTGTCTAGAGTCATGAAAATAATATGGTTCTCTAAATAATTGTCCAAGGTAGGTCAGAAAAAAATGAATATAGTTCATTATTAGATTAAACAGAACACAAAGAGAAAATGAGATTGAGAATAGCAGAGCACTTATTCAATGTTCAACCAAGCATGAAGGCCTATTAAATATGCAAACAAATGAAATACACATGAAGCATGAGATGGGTTTAATAAAACTAACCTATGTTGGCTTGCATGAAATAGCAAAGACTGAACAAACAAATAACCTCTTAAACCAAAGTGGTTAAGGCAACTAACCAACATAAATTACCTTAGTAAATAACCTAAGGTAAATACGATAATATGCTAACACCCTCTCTTAATGAATAAACCAGAAACAAGACCAAGTTTATCTCTAAATTTTATGAACTTGTCTGTACCAAGTGGTTTGGTCATTATATCAGCTGGTTGCTCTGCAGTGGGGTAGTAGAAGAGACTGATGTCTTCATTTGTAAAAAACTGTCAGATGTAATGATGGTGAACCTCAATGTGTTTAGTCCTAGCATGAAATACTAGATTCTTCACCATATTCAAAACACTTTGGTTGTCACAAAAAATTGGAGTAGGCTTTGATGACTCAAACTGAAGATCCTCCAAAATTTTCTTTATCCACATGGTTTCACAACCTACACTAACCATAGCTTTATACTCTACTTCTATTAAAGATAATGCTACTGTAGTTTATAGTTTGCTCTACCATGAGAAAACTCCTGAACCAAAAGTGAAAACATGCCCTGTTGTAGATTTTCTTGAATTAACTAAATTTGCCCAATTAGAATCAAAATATCTTGAAATTTCAAAATCTACAAACTTCTTATATAGTATGCCAAAGTCAAGAGTACCTTTGACATATCTTAATACTCATTTTGTAGCTAACCAATGGACTTCCCATGGTTTAGACATGAAGTGAGATAGAAAAATCACTGCAAAACAAATATCCGATCTAGTGGTAGTGAGGTAAATGAGACTACCCACTAGCTGCTGATACACTGTTTCATTGACTGGAGGTGAATCAGTGTCTATTGAAATTTTAGCTCCTGCTTCCATAGGTGTGTGAGTTGGATTACAATCCATCATTCTGAACCTTTCTAGTAATGAATTGGCATACTTATTCTGTGACATGAATATAGTATTACCACTTTGCCAAAACTCAACACCTAAACAATATTTCAATAGTCCTAAGTCTGTCATGTCAAAAGTACAACAAACATTAGCTTTCATTTGCTGAATGAGACTAGTACTACTCCCAGTGATGGCTATATCATCAACATATATAATGAGAATCAATATATCATCATTAGACACCTTTACATAGAGAGTTGGTTATCAGTTACACCTTTTAAAACCTGACTCCCTAAGATATGAGTCTATTTTTGTATACTAGGCTCAAGGAGCCTGCTTAAGTCCATACAAAGACTTGATCAACCTACAAATAAGATGTTCCTTACTAGGAACTTGAAAACCCTGTGGCTGAACCATGTAGACTTCCTCCTCTAGATCTCCATTCAAGAAAGCACTCTTTACATCCATTTGGTGCACCTGCCATCCAAACTGAGCATCAATAGCAATAATCAAATGAAAAGTTACCATCTTGGTGGTTGGAGCAAAAGTCTCCTCATAATCAACCCCTTCCTCTTGTGTATAACCTTTTGCAATAAGTCTGGCTTTGTGTTTGTCCAAGGAACCATCTGCTTTGTATTTTACCTTATAAATCCACTTACAACCAATGGATTTCTTTCCTGGTGGTAGTTCCATCAACTTCCAAGTCTTATTTTTCATCAGGGAATCATATTCCAATTGCATACCTAATTCCCACTCAGACTTCCCTTTGGCCTCTGAAAAAGAATTAGGCTCAAATACTTGTGAAACATCAGCTATTAGAGCAAGATTGACATGCTCACCTCTATTACCAAACTGCTTTCCCGATCTCAGTCTTTTACCTTCCACACCTTGTGGTAAGTCTCCTTCTTTTAGTGCTTTAATTGTGGTAGTATACCACTTTGGCTTCTTTGGTTGTTCTTCTGGAACCTCACAATGACCTGTATCAATTCCCTCCCTAGAATGTGATTCCACTGATGAACAAGAATCTTGCTCACTTTTCACATTATAACTAATAATTGAATCATTAGATAACAATGACTCAATATTTGAAACTTGACCAGTTGATGTGAAGTATGGCATTTGTTCATTTACTATGACATCTCTATTTACCACAACTTTGTTAGTAGAAACATCGAGTAATCTATAGGCCTTTGACTGATCATTGTATCCAATAAACATGTATTTTTTGCTTTTTGCATCCATTTTTTTCTCTTTTGACTAGGAATAACTGTAAAAGCTACACAACCAAAAATATTGAAATCACTTACATCTGGAGTTCGACCTGACCAAGCCTCCTTTGGAGTCATATTCTCCAAAGATTTTGTAGGACTTTTGTTGAGGATGTATACTGTTGTATTCACTGCTTCTGCCCAATACCTATATGGGACATTTTTGCTTTGGACCATATAGCGAGCCATGTCCATCACTGTCCTATTACGCCTTTCCACAACTCCATTTTGTTGTGGAGTGTAAGGTGTAGTGTATTGTCTGTGTATGCCTTCAGTGGCACAAAACTCCTTGAACTGTTTTGAGATGAACTCACCCCCATTATCTGTTCTAAGATATTTCACTGGCCATTTTGCCTATTTTTCAACCATAGATTTCCAAGTAAGAAAGTTAGAAAAACAATCAAATTTCTTCACTAAAAAGTATACCCACTTTTTCCTAGAGAAATCATCAACTAGTAACAGGAAATAATGGGCACCAGAAGGGGTAGGTGTCTGCATTAGACCATGCAAATCTACATGTACCAGATCCAATAATCCCTTTGCTCTCGAAGCTTTACCAACATCAAATGAATGTCTAACTTGCTTCCCCAACTGACATCCAGTACATACATGATGACTATGTTGAATAGAAGGAATCCCCTTAACCATCTTAGTCTTAATGTAGTCAAATAATGAAAATTCAAATGCCCATACCTTTCATGCCATAGTGAACTTGTGCTATCAACCACTGCAAGTGCACTTTCCTTTTCTTTGATTGGATCTACAAGCTTATACAAGCCTTTCTCACCGATCCCAACAACAATAATCTTGTTATCTTTAGTGGTGACTAAACATTATTATTCTTGAAATTTTACAACAAAATTAGATTTTGAGGTGATCTCACTGATTGAAAGAAGATTTTTGTTCATATCTGGTACATACCTAGCATTCTTGAATGTATAATTTACTGTACCATCAAAACTTATATGAACATTACCAAATCCTTTCACAAAATATGTTGTACCATCTCCCAAAGATACAAATTCATTACTACTTTTATCTTCAACAAAATCCACATACCAGTCCTTATGGCATGTATAATGGTGATATGCCCCTGAATCAAAGTACCAAGCTCGATCCACCACATAATTACCACTAGAAGCCATGAAATCAAAATCTAGTGATTCCTCACCTTCACCTTCAGCTACATTCACATGATGAGCTTTCTTTCTGGGGTTAGCCATATCCTGTTGTCTTTTCCTGCAATCTTTCTTAAGGTGACCAAGTTTCTTACAGTAAAAACATTTCCATTTAGATCTCTTATTACCACTTACTTGTGAAGATTCTGATGGATAGCTATTTTTACCAAATTGCTTACCCTTTTCCTTGATAAAGAATGCACTCTCTATGGAAGCAGATGTAGATAGCATTGCCTACTCCTGTTGTCTCTCCTTTTATAATAGAAATGTAGACAATGTTTTAAAATACAAAGTCTACATCTCAACAATCATGTGCAAGGACTCCACAAATGACTCAAATGATGGTGGAAGATTTTGCATAACAAGAGCAATCAAATATTGCTCATCAACAGGTTTCTGCACTGCTTTCAACTGGTCACTGATGTCCTTGATCTGCAATAAAAACTCAAAAATGGAGCCACCTTCCTGCATCTTAGTGGAAAACAACAAATTCTTCAAATACAACACTCTACTGGCTTCAAAGCCCTGATATTTTGAAGATAAAGTTTTCCATAAATCTAATGCTATAGTCGCATTTCTGACCTCTGAGATTAGATTATCTGCTATTGACAATTTTAACAACATGAGAGCCTCACGATGACATTTATCATAGTCATTGGTAGCAGTGGCAGGCCTTTACTCTTTACAGAGCACTATTTGATCAATATTCAGATATTCACATATTGTCAAAACCTTGTGACTCCACAAACTAAAGTTCTTGCCAATCAATTTCTGAGAATCTGGTAGTAATAGGTGTTGAATACTAGCCATTTTAGCTAGTTTTTCATGAAATTGATAAAATCAGAAAAAACTATAATGACTTTTTTTTTAATTCCTTCTACTCACTAATTCTATATTGGCATTGAACAACCCTATCCGTTTTCAGCAACAAACTCAATACCATTTGCAAGATCACAAAAATTATACCACTGAAACAATTAAATTGGGAAAAATACAATTCTGATTTAAAAAATTCTTTCTCCATTGACATCCAGATAAAAAACCCAGAAAATGGTAAAATTTTTAGCTTTTCAGACGTTTTCGTGATTATTAGTCAGCGGTAGGTCCCCAATAACCTTTATTGGCTAAAGTTTTGATTTATTTCAATTAAAAAAAATTAAAATAATTGAAATATTAAAACTTTAGGCTAAAAAATTTATAAAAAATTTTAGCAAATCAAAAAATTGGCCTACCTCTGAAACTTCAGGCAAAGATTCTGAGCCTGTTTCTCAACCAAATTGCAAACCATTTTCACCAATGTCTTAGTTTTGATTTAACTCGCAATTTAGACTTTTGTTTCACTGAAAAAGATGAAGAAATGAATTTTTCTAATTTTGTCGAATCTGTACGACTCAAAAACAACATGTTTTCGCTTCCTTTTGGTCTTATTTATCCTTCTGATGCTTCTTGGCAATTTTTAGACCTTATGGTTGAGTTTTCCAAATTTCGTGAGCTTTCTCTCTCCTCAGCTCTCCACTGGGTGCCTGAAGCTCCTCCTTGGCAAGACACCGACCTCTTTCTAGCTTCCACAAACATCCACTCGGGTTCTACAAACCATAGGCTCTAATACCATATTAGATTAAATAAAACACAGAGAGAAAATGAGATTGAGAATAGCAGAGCACTTACTCAATGTTCAACCAAGCATGAAGGCCTATTAAATAGGCAAAGAAATGAAATACCCGTAAAGCATGAGATGGTTTACTAAAACTAACCTACGTCGGCTTGCATGAAATAACAAAGACCGAACAAACAACTAACCTCTTAAACCAAAGTGGTTAAGGCAACTAACCAACATAGATTACCTTAGTAAATAACCTAAGGTAAATACAATGATATGCTAACATTCATCATGGGATAGTCTAGGAGATAAAGGTAGGATAAAACTACTTCAACACAAGTTGCTCCCAAGCAAGGGTTCTTATAGACAATGGTTCAAATCATTAACAAGTGTAGAACCTCTTAAGATACACAATGTTCATGGGCTCTAGAATCTCTTCACCACTGGGAGTAGACAACTTGTATGCCCCTGATCCATAGTTTTCCATGATAACATATGGTCCTAACCAATTAGGTTGGAACTTACCTTGCTTTTTGTATTTAACATATGTGGTATTCTAGTTCTCTTTCAAGACCAAATTACCAATCTCAATCTTCTGAGGGAGAATGCACTTGTTTTGGATCTTCCAAAATCTATTCTAATATGCTTATAAGTTTTATAGGGTAGCCAAATGCTTGCCATCAAGAAGTTCTAGTTCTTGGAACCTTGAGAATATATATTCTTCATCATCTTCATTATGCTCCAAAAATACTCATAATGAAGGTAGCTTGATCTTAATTAGAATAATAGCTTATGTGTCATAAACAAGGGAGTAAGGAGTGGTACCTATGGGGGTTTGATGACTTATTTGATAATCCCAAAGGTAAAAAAATATTTTCAAGTACTAATTACAACCAACATCATTGATTATCTTCTTTAAAATGGCTGCTATGGTCTTGTTTGATGCCTCAGCTTGTCTATTACCTTGTAGGTTATATGGTGTGGATTTCTTATACTTAATTTTGAATTTTTCACAAATCTCTTTAATATCTCCATTTACAAAGGATTCATCATTATTTTATATAATACATGTTGGGATGATAGATCGATCAATGATATGGTAATGAATGAACTTGGCTATCTACTTCTTAGTGACATAAGTGAGAGGAATGGTCTCAATCCACTTAATAAAATACTTGTTAGTAGTTAAAATGTGTTTATAGCCATTTAAAGATGTTGGGTTTATTTTATCGATGAGATCAAGGCCCCAAATAGAAAATGGCCATGGTGTTGTGATTAATTGTAGTGGAAAGGAAGGTGTGTGTATCAAATTTCTATGTTGTTGACAAGGAACACACTTCCTTACATAATTACAAGCATCTATCTCCATTTTTGGCCAATAATAACCTATTTCAAGGAAAATTTTAGCTAATATTACATCATTGGGATTCAGGGATAGTTTATATTCATGACGCCTCTTAAAGATTCTTCATAGAATGCTAAGATGTCTGGCATGTGTTCCTAATTTAGCTAGGATGTCATCAACATAGTCCTCAACAATATCATGAATCATGTCATAGAAAATGATAGTCATGGCATGTTGATATGTGGCTTCAACATTCTTCAATCCAAATAGCATGACTTAGTAATATAATGTTCCCCACATATTGGTGAATGTAGCCTTGTGTTGATCTTATTAGTCTATCTTGATTTGATGTATCCAAAAAATTCATTCATGAAGGAGAGCATCTCATACCTCATAGTAGAATCAAAAAGCATGTTAATGTTGGGTAGAGGAAAATCATATTTAGGGCATGCTTTGTTGATGTCTCTAAAATTTGTACAAAAAAGTATACCCTATGGCTTTTTGATGAATAGAACTATGTTTGATATCCATTCAGAATAGTCTGGGGTCTAAAGAAGCCTACTCCTAACAAATTCTCTAGTTCAACTTTTTCCAATAGATCGATGCATGGATGCATCTTTCTTAATTTCTATTTAAATGTTTTGGCATTTGTATGAAAAACAAATAAATTAACTACTAAGTGAAGGTTTAATCTTGACATGTTTTAGTATGCCCATGAAAGAATGTCAATAAAATACTTCAAAATGGATATAATGTGTTCACATTCTACTTCATTAAGGGAAGCTCCAAGATAATTTTTTTTGGGATCATCATATGTTCCTAGGTTCACTTCAACTATGTATTCTACAAGGAGTGTAGAACCATATTCAAGAATAGTAGGTAATGTGTGATCATGATCATCTTATTCTACTATAGTTTCTTATTGTTCCTCCCACAACTCTAGATAATGTGAGGAATTTGAATCTTCCATCTCAGGCAAATGGATGAGTAGTAAAAATCTCCAAGAACTCAAGATAAAAATGCTAAATTTTTTGTTGTTGTTTAGAAGAGATGCTTGTACTGGTTATAGAGCTAGGACTTGATGGACCTTGTGTGTCCTTTGGGGATAAGCAAAATTTTCCATCCAAGAGTGCTTGAAATAGGTTTTCACTCAAGGTCTTTTATTTTTCTTTACTTTTTCCATGATCAATGAGAACTTCAAAGAGGTTTTGACATGAAGATATCAATGTTTTATCTTTGTTATGACCAAAAAAGCTTGTCTGCTCTCCAAAGTAGGAATAAAGATCCAATGAAAAATTAAAGACTTAATTGTGATTTCCAATGGGCAATCCATCTCTAAGGCCCATATACTCTGTAATTGATTATTCATTCTAGAATTCATCAAGGCATATGACCAAATTTTGTTGGTCCTAATCAATGAGTTCAAGATGGCAAAGACATAGGGAAAAATGGGGTGTTAAGGTCAAAATGGCATTTAAATCAAATAAATTAGAGTCAATAATCTTGTCAAAAAGGCTATAATGGGATGCTATGTCACTGCTAGGAATCTCATCACCGGTCAATTTAGAAGAATCACTATAGAAAGTCATGAGGTCACCCCAAGAGATATAAATCTGATACCATGATTTAAATTAGGTACATCAACTGATAAAGGTTCTAGGATTTCTTATGCTCATGGGCCAAGGCCCTTTCCTGTATAATCAAAATTATCTATAATCCGATTAGGGATAAGATATTTTGGATTCTAAAAGAAATCAATAATGTCATCAAAATATAACTAGTCTCCTTTAGTGAAATCCTCTTGATCCTATTTTGGTGAAGTAGTAGGTACAAATACCATAGGTGGTTTCTATTTTTCTTTATTATAGTTCTAAATCAAGTTGCATCTATTAGGGTTATTTTAAGGTTTAGGTTTACTAAATGATTTAGGAGATTTTGAAAATGTAGCAACATGGAAGGCATCCTTAAGACTATATGTGGAAATGCCCATGTCTTCTATAACAACCTGCTTTGCAAGAGTTATGGGAAATGGATCAACTAAAGTGGAAGTAAGGTCACTAGTGTTGATATAATTTGATTTTGGTGGATGTAAAACTATTACCTTGTTCTTATTTGCAACAAATTCAAAACCTAGATAATAATTATAATTATGATACTCAACCTATAAATGTTTGCAATACTGATAAGGCTAAAGATGGGCCATAATAGTGACCTCAATCCCATCATGGGGAAACTCAAGGCACTAATGTAAGGTGGATGGAATGACCTGTACTTTATGGATCTAAGGACAACCAAGGAGTACATTATAAGGAACCTCAATATCCATAATATGTAACAATGTGTGGTGGGAAATACACCCAATAATGATTGGCAAATAAATGGTACTAGAAGACTCCCTCTTGACATTGTCATAAGCCTTTATGATGATCATCTCTGGTTGACTATCCTTCATAGTGTATCCCAATCTTTGTACCAACTTGAGGGACACTATGTTTAGCCCTAAACCATTATCTATAAGAACCCACTTGATCGTATGGTTTTCAATGATGAAATCAATATATAATGGGTTATTATGGCTTAGACCAAGGGTGGACATGTTTTTTTGATCAAATGTGACATATCAAAATGAAGACAAATGTCCCACAATATTTTGAAACTGTTCAGGATTAATATCATTAAGAATAGTGGATTTTTGTAAAAGGTCATTCAAAATAGTTCTATATAATTCAAACATACATAAGAGATCCAAAATAAAAAATTTCATAGGGTTTTTGCTTAGTTGGTCTGATAGACTATAAGGCTTTTCAATTATAAGATGAGATGGATTGAATTTGGCTAGCACTATGTTTGGCTTTGGATTTGAAGGCACAATGTTTATATTGGGTTCAATGTTGGAAGAAGAGGTAAAAGGGCCTTGGAGAGTAACATGTGAGCATCTAGTTATGACTGCACAACTTAGAGGTGGCAAGGAGCCATTATAATTAGAAGACAAAGGAAAAAGGCCTTCGAGGGTGACTCATGGGTGTTTAGTTGTATTGGAGTAATTTTGAGTTGATGAGGAGCCATTATAATTAGAAGAAAGATGGGGTAAAAAAAATAGTAACCCATGCAAATAAAGGTGCAACAAAATTGTGTGAAATTGATGTGATATTACTAGAGGGAGAGGGTATTGACCCTATAATAATGGGCCCAGTACTTTAATAATCATACGATGGATCATGAGATTTAATAGTAATAGTGGAAATGTGGATTGTAGAAATGCATCCCATAATGTTTTTATAGTCATACGGGATGTTGTTATGACCCAGGTTATTAGCATGGGTATTATGATGTTGATTATGATCATGCTGATTACAATTTTAACCTTGAGTCTGATTCTAATTTTGCCACTGATTCTATCCTTGGTTATGATTATTTCTTGGTGGTTTTTGATTACATTGAGGAAATGAATCTTTTTAAATTCTCATATCTTGATTAATGTCCAGTGGAGAAAACTTTATCTCAACTTCACCACTCTCAATCAAATACTCAACAAGGTGTCATAATTGAACACAATGATAAGAACCATTCCAAACAAAATGATGAAAATTGCAAAATTCATTTTCCTTATACCAATCTAGTTTGGGTTGATCTTGGGGAAATGGCCTTGGTACAGGTTATACAATTATGTTAGCTACTAAGGGATTTTGGAACACCACTTCAACAGGCTCTCCCAATTTGATAAAGACTTTGAATTGATTGTGTAATGTCCTTCTTAGAGGAATGCTTTTCAAATTGGCTAGTGGATTAGGGGGAGCTAATTTCACATTTGGATCTGGTAGATCCTACACCATTTGTATGTGTCTTGATTTAGTTACTCCATTTTTGACCATGTTATTATTCTTAGTGAAACCCTTATGTTTCTCTTATAATTTTTTTTGAACTAGTGATTGGGTATAATTTAAAGTTTGACCTTACAGTAAATATTGACAAGGCCCTTGGTAATAAACACCTTCTCAATGTACACCCCTTTATCTATGATTTATTCAAATGTGTTTACACAAGAAAGCTATAGATTGTGTGCCACCTTAGGGTATAAGTTCTATGCAAAAATTTCTACCACTGTTTGTCCAAAAAATTATGTTGAAAGTCACCCACTAATGCTTTCTACCTCTATAGATATGCTATGAATCTTTCTCCATCATGTTGTTTGTCTTTGGACAAGTCAACAATGGTCAATTCATGTTCAATGTTGTATGAGAAATGGTTGATGAATTTTTCTAATAGATCATTCCAATATGCAACCAATCCTTTGGGTAATTTAAGTAGCCAATCTAGAACTTGTCCTGCTAAAATTCATGGAAAAAATTGAAGTAAATAAATGCTAATATAAATAACCTCTTAGCATAACACAAAAAATGCCTAAATGTGTTCATGAGGGTCACCCTTTCCTTTGTACTTGTCAAATTTAGGTTCCTAAAAATGAGGTGGAAAGGGGACTTGGAAAATATTCATATCAAATAGATATAGACACATCTTGTTGAATTTGTACTTCTTGATTCTATTTCTTATCTCTAATCATGAAACAATCTATTTTATGGAATTCCACTCTTGTATGTTTGGTGCATTCATGGGTGGAACATAATTCTATTGGGGTGGTATGTGCCCCTATTGCATGGATTTGTTATGGATATACACCCTATGGTCTATGAATTTGTTTTGCTTTTCTCTTTGAGTAAGTGAACCACTGATTCCTAGGTGGAATAACATTACTTGAAGTCAATTACCTTGAATTATACATGTTTTATTGATTTTGGGGAGTCCGTGGCCTATTTACCAAAGTATGTGTTAGTTGAGATGAACTAGCCAAATTGTTTTGTATGATTTCTTCAATGTGTAATAAATGTTTTGGTACTTATTTTTGTAAAGGAACAAGGGGTTATTTATGATTGAAAAATGTATACTCTGTGTCTAGTGAAGCATGTTGGAAAACCTCTTGGGATTTAGGTTTTTAATTGAGACATCTTGGTCTATCATTATTATGTTCTCAACTAGATTTTGCATTAGTTTAACCACATTCCCTTATTCTTTGGAATCATCATTATGGATTGAAATAACAACTAAAGAGTCTATCAATTCCATGATAAGTTGGTCTGCATATCATTGACTTATCTTTTTTATCTTGGTGATAAGATCTTGATCTTTTAGTTTTGATTGTATGAGTATTTCTTTTCCTTTTCTAGAAGAATCAACATTTATTTTTACAATGTTCATGAAGTATTATTATCACTATTTCTCTCCTTCTCTAACCAAGGTATGTAATTGTTCCATAGGAAATTCTGAGGGTAATCTAGAACTATATTCAATAAATCTTAGGAGTGATTCATCCTTGTCCTCTTGGGGTTGATATTCTAAATATTCTTCTTCAAATCCTACATTTATGGGAATGTATTTAAAGACCACAAAATTGTCTTTACCATCATAAATTTTTTCCTCCTCATAGTTAGGGCCATAAGATACCTCACTATGAGTATACCTTTGAGTCATGTCTAGAAAGGTTTGTTCTCTATGTTTAGCAAGATTTGAAAAATGTTAACAAGGTGTGTTTTTGATCTTCTCTAAATAAGTGTCAATGTAACAAATAGAATATAATAAAAAGGAGGTATCATAATAACACACAATTAAAATAAATGTTTTCACAAAATTATTCAACATCGGGTAGGGTTGAAATCATATAAATTAGAAGAGGGTATGATAACTCAAAGACCTAAGTGTAAACTAGTATACCAAAAGTAGGCTGGGAGATATGCTAATAAAAAAAATCTAGTTCAACTCTGATGAATTACTAATAGTAAATTATAATAAATCCCTTCATATTAGGAAGATGATAATGTGAACTAATAAACTCAAGATGTGAAAACATGCAAGAATTCCTAAGTATAAAACTAGAACCAAATGGGCAGCATAATGCCACCACATGGTAATAGAAGATAAAATAAAATGTGTTATATAACTTAGAGTGTAAGCAAAATGCAAGATGACCTAAGTTCACAATTATCAAATGATGATTATGAGTCTATAAATGGCCTTCAATCCAAACTAAAAATTGAACCCAAGTTAAGTCAAGTCAAATGCAAATGGAAAATCTAATTAACACTTTGGATTAGAACTTACAGAGGTGCAATTATAAATTTAAATTATCAATAAAAGACTTAAATATTTTTGGAAAATGGTTTAAACTCAAATGAGTAGCATAAATTTTTTGCATAGACAAAGATAAACACATTGTTTTAGATAAGGATTTGAACAAGGCAATGATGATTTAGATTTGACCAGCATAACGCTTTCTTGTTCAAGAAATGGTGGCCAAAAAATGTGTTTGGTTATGATGTGTTTTGTTCAAAAATAATTTTAGACCCAAATAAAGACCAAGTAAATAAAGGAAAAGACAACTAAAACTAAGTAAAGTGTCCTAAGACCTAAACTGACAAGGTTGTATCATATTATTGAAATCCATCTATATATGTGCTCTTGGGAGGACTTTAATTATTAATCCAAATATAAAAGCATGTGTAGGGTATTTTAAACCCCCTTCTCATAAGAGATTGTATGATCATATGGACCTTTAAGTTACCTTTCATCAATAATATGTTTGTGGTAAGTGGGGTTGTTCTAAAACTTAAATTTTAGATCTAGATGGTCCTAAGCAGGATAATGCTAGATATGCCTTATGTTAATTGGATCTACATCAATAGTCTTATTGTGAAAATGTATTTTCATTTTCAAAAAAAATTCATCCATCAATTTCTTAGTGCAGTGCGATGTTCAGATTGATCATACATTCTGAATTGGATTGCCACTAATAGAGTTTGATTAACCACTCAAAAAAATGTCCCAATGGGTTGCCCTCAATTTGTATACCCCACCATGGAGTGGGGTTGAAATAAAGATAAGATATGAAACCTAGGGTCAAATATTCTATAAATAACTCATGAAGAAGCTATGAACTCCCCTCCACAAGCTAAATTGTAAAAAAAAACTAAGTGAAAATACTTTAGAGGTTATTTTTAGATCATCTAAACCATACGAGTTTTCGAGAGAGTCTAGACAACTTTATTTTCACACCTTGGAAAAAGATACAATCACAATGAAAAGTCGCTTTTGGTCACATAATTTACCTAAAGGGGATGGGGGAGAGCATACACACACTCTTCATTTTGATCAAACAAATAAGTAATAGATGATTTTTCATAAAACAACACACTTTTGAAAATATTACAACTTAAGTGAATGTTTGTTTTAAGTACCAAATTGAAATGTTTAATTATTTTCTTGGTCCCTTGGACTTAGTTTTCAAAAACTTTGAAAAACTTCAAAAAAAATTTAAACAAACCATCTAAGTTCCATTTAAACACCAAAAGGAAGGTTAAAGACTTAAACAAGCTCAAATTTTGCATTTTTCCATGTGCATGACCTACAAGTGTTAGAGGGTTTCCTTATAATTTGAATCACTATTGTAAATTATCCAAACCCTTATCAAAATTTATATTTTAGGTTTACATACAAGCTCAAATTTTGCATTTTTCCATGTGCATGACCTACAAGTGTTAGAGGGTTTCCTTTTACTTTAAATAACTATTGTAAATTATCCAAACACTTATCAAAATTTATATTTTAGGTTTACATAGTGTAAAACCATAGAAACATAATGCAAAGCCATAGATCTACAAAATCACAATAGTTAGAACAAAATCACAACTTGCAAAAAAACTAGTATACAAATACAAAAACCACAAATCTATTAGCAAAGTCACAACTCATAAATCAAAATATCTAAATTCAAAGTCACCGAATAATGGTTAAACCCTAAATGGTTAGCCTAACCGCTAGTGGTTATGCAAGATTGTAGATGGCTAAGTAATATCATGATATTACAATATCATAATTTACCCTTATAAAATAAAAAATATTTAGACTAAAAACATAGTTAGATGCAAAACCATGAGTATAAAATCAAAATCATGACTATGTAAACTATAGTATTATGGTCCTGAGGGCAAAACCATAGATTTACAAGGCAAATTTGCCACTTCATAAAAACATCTTTTTGCTTTATTTTTTCACCTACTTTGGTCAACAAGTCCAAGATTATACATGAAATTGGTTAGTAGGATAATTGTGTAAGACTTAGGAGTAAATTTCTAGGGTGCAGGTTCCACCAAAATGTTAAGATGTAGAGATAAATTACAAAGATGGTTAGATCAAACATTGGCCAAAAAAATTAAAAAAAATGAATGCATAAGATCATAATAAACTAAGCCAACCTATTCAAACATGGTGTGAAAATGATAATTAAGATCAAATAAAGAAAATAACATACATATTACCTTCCCAATAACATCCCATCACCCAAAGGTAGCTTAAAATGTGATTTTCCCCTTGATTTAGTGCTCAAGTCTTCAATAATGATGTAAGACAAAACCCATCCATCATCTCAATAACACCAAATAAACTATAATCATGATATGAAATCAAATCTATGCCTATAAATTAATTTATCCTATTGAAAATAAAGCTTAAAAATGGTGGTCTTGGCCCTTCTATTTATAGATTTCTACAATTGATCAGAATGAACTATGACTGTCCATCTTAAGATCAAGACATGTGGCCAAGAATCCATTCAATTTTGGAGGCTCAAATCATAAATACCCTCATAAATATATGGAGGGAACAGATATTAAAGAGGTATGGGAGGCCATAAACCTGATATTTATTACATTTATGGATTATAGATACCCCCCATAGATGATTCCATTAGGTGATGCAAATATTAAGAATTAATTTTTAATTAATAAATATTTAATAACTTCCATGTAATTCTTAATTAAGTTCATAGTTTGGTTAATTTGCCTAGGTAAGATTAATCAATTTTAGTTTAATTCTTTGGAAATTGGTGCACAATTAATCAAACTGGTTAGAATGTCATATTACTAGGTTATAATTTGATTGGATTGGACTTATAGGATGATTTTAATTTCCTATGGAATAATATCCCATTTATTATGTATTTGACACAAAATAACACATGAACATGTCATGTGCTTTTGAATTAGAAGAAAAGAGTGACCTAGAGCACCAAAATGCATTTTCATCTTTTTGAATCAAAATGATTTGAGAAAAGTTAGAAATAACATAAAATTAATTTCCCTAATTTGGGATAAATTATCCTAAATTTTCACTTGTATATGAAAAAATAAAACCATTTAGCGAATTTAAGTGATTTTGGCCTAAATTGTACATTTTCACAAATTTTGAGTAAGATTGACAATTTCAACACAATGGTGTTAGGAGTTGGATGTTTACAGATGTAATGAAGAAGCTACAAAAGTTAGTCTTGTTTAAAAATTGAATTTTTTTGAGATGCCTATGATATCATTATAACATAAGGAAGAAGGAACTAGTAATGCCAATGAGCCAAGATAACTAAAGAAGCAAGAATTAAGTGAGAACAATGAAGAAGGAAGTCATGTAGCAAGAGCAAGAATTAAGGATAATAACCATTGGTTAGAAACTAGGTATAAATAAGGACAAATTAAGTTAGAAAATATAGAATGTATAGAAAACAAAGAGTTGCATCAACTGGTATACCTCATAAAGGTAAAGGAAGAGTTGATAAAGAGAATATACAAGATAAAGAAGCAGAAATACAAGAGCCTCATGAGAATACAGGAGTATGAAAGGAGGAGAACTTGTAAGGTGAGCATTAAATATCCTCAAAGATTGAATTATAAGGAAATAAAGAAGTTTTTAGCATTTAATTTTCTTCCTCTTAGGGAGTATGACATAGGAGCATCTAGGAAACAAACATCATTTTAGTGTTATTGAAAGTCATATGCTAGTTATTCATCAAATGCGATCCATTTTGGAGTATATATGAGTTCTAAGGATACTATAGGGTCCATATGTTTTCTTAGATTCATAAATATTCATAATAGTGAGTTTTATACATGTTTGGAGTTTTCCCTCCAAAATTATAAATTTGAAAATTAAAAAATTAGACTAAGCCTAGAAGGACCATAAGCATGGCAAGAATAAATAGGTGAGAGAATGTTGGTTCAAAGGGTCAAAAGAGTCATGTTAATAATTTTTTAAGTAATTTTGATGTCCACTTCCTTAAGGTGATAAAAATCAAGAATCATGTTAATGAGAGTAACTACCATTCTTACATTGAGTTGACCACCATGTAAGACTTGTTTTATAACCACCCAAACTAGCATAGAGATTGGATGAAAAGGGAAGTTATAATTTAGTTTTGATATGTGAGAGTGTAGGAGAAATAGGAGAGAACTCTAATAAGGTGAGAGGAGAGGAAATGAATATAGAAATAATTTAAACTCCTTAAAAAGTTGACATAGTCTATTAATGGATTACAAATATAAATAAGGTTGGTTGATATGAATAAAAGGAAAGTTATTTTGTTGTGCTCATTATCTATTTCAAGATATATTGATTTTTATTATTCATACATTGTTTTATAAAATCCCTTCAGGCTATAGAGAGTCTTTCTTGTATATAGTTGCATTTTTGAGTGGTAGATTTTAGGTTACAGTCAAGACAAAAAAGGACCTCAAGAATTTGGTGAAGTTTGGCACAATAAGGAACAATGCTCAATCACCTACAGGTAAGACCAAAATATTGTTAAGTTTTAATACTAAATTAATGTATTCCCCCAAAGAAAATAACCTAAAGAGAAAGCTTTTAGAGTTGTAAACCCTATTGTGATTATGATCGTGAAAGAAGGTATGTCTTGTTATTTCTTGAAGTCTTGGTATCAAGGAGATCACAATGTTATCTAAGATGGTCTAAAGATAGTAATAGAATTTTTGGAATGGAATATTAGTTTATTGAATTAAGTTTTATGGTAAATATGCAATACACAGTCCATAGGAATAAGAAAACTCTATTACATAATAAATACCCTATTTTACACAAAAAACTTTTAAGAAAGAACCATAAACGCTTGATAAGGTGAATTGGTATTGTGTGGGTTGAGTCTTATTATTATTGAAATGGAAAATAAGTCTTGAGAATATCCCTTGTGAAATTTTTAAACCGTTTGAAGTGAAATAGACTGTTAAAACCTCTCACACTCCCCTAAAAAACACATAGAATTCTGTAGTTTACATGATTGTGAGCACAACCAAATTAATAAAAGATTTTTGTCCATTTGTGAAGATAGATAGTGTTCATACATACTTGGGTAAGGTCTTATCATTTTTTAAAATTATTTATAACTAAATATATTGAATTTGGAGTCATCTCAACCTCTATAGTCAAGGAGCTAGGGTTTCTAAACCAAAAACCCTATAACTTGAATTCCAACTAGTAACAAATATTGAAAATTTGTAATCATGCCTATTTGGACATGTTTAAAAGTAATCATGAGATTTTAATTTTATATCATAAATTATAGTATGGTTTTTATGTTTGATCAAGTGGATGGAGGGTTGGGAGGCCTAATTGGATAGGTGCTAACAAAATAAAGGGTATTTGCAGAGATTTAAGTTTTTAAACTTTATGGTCACTATGAGTTGAGGTGTGAAAGTGAAGAATGGAAACTGAATGAATGGTTTAAGAGTATTAAGACAAGTTTAATATGATCATGAAATATCATCCATGATAAACAATTATTTTCATTATATCAATCATAATATTTAGTGTTTTAAGCATCGAGAGATCAATTAGTGAGACTAGTGAGTGAGGAAAGTGAAAAGAAATGAATGAAATGAATTGAATTGAGTGAGTAATGATTTATGGATCTAATGATAGATAAAAATGAATCCAATATTTTTTTTAAATAGGATTATGAAAAATGAGGCTATAAAGCCTAGAATAAGTTAAAAGTCTCTTATTAAAGATGGAACCTAGTGAACTAAGCAAAGCATCAATCAATTGATCAAATAAGTATAGAATACATTAAGAGTGTATAGTACATTTTAATGTATAATATTTGAAATAAATTTTAATGTGTAAATAATCTCCAAAACATAACATTGAGGTAAACATAGACAAATAATATATTGGTGAAGAGAGTAACTAAAGCCCCTACGTCTAGTGGAAGGACCTTAACTAGTCAAGAGAACTAGAGAAGGTAGAGTGAAAAGAGTATTGATGCTTAAGAGAGTAATAAAATTAAGACTCCAAAGAGAGAGTAAAGAAGGATAAGATAAGTCCTAGATAAGGACTAAAGAAAGAGAATAAAATTCAAGATAGGTCTAAGAGGCAAGTAGGTAGCTTGCTAAGAGTTAGGTCTAAGTAGGGCTAAGAAGTGAAGGAAGAAGTGAGAATATGGATGTAGAATAGGAAGTAAAATAGATGATAAGAGAGTTAGGGAAGACTTTTAATAATATAGAGATAATGGTGAAGCTCATGAAATGTCAAAGAAGCTAATAACTTGGTTGTAGTATGAGAAAGAAAGTGAAGTGGCCACTAGAGATACTTGTGAGAGAGAGAAGGTATGAGAAGAATTCCTTGAGAAAAGAAAGTAAAAGAAAAGAGAGGGTACAACCCTTATAATCATGATAGATGAGGATTTTACAAGAGATAAATAACATAAATAAGTGGAGAAATAATTTCTCATTGAGGAGAATAAGGAGAGAAAAGTGATAAGAGGAATACTTTTGAGAGAAGACAAGAAGAAGAAGAGAATGTCTATGCAAGAGGAATTCATAGAGACTTGTTGGTCTCTTATTTTATATTATAATTTTTATTTTAAGTTTGTGTATGCAGGTGTCAAGTAAATTTTGATGAAGGTGAAGAATAAGGCCTTAAAACTTGTGAAGGATGGGTCTAGTACATCACCCATCAAGCATAAATAAGATGATAAGGGAAGAGAACTAGTTGTAGGAAAGAACATGTTGAACATTGAAGGAAATCAACATGTTTAAAATGATATGGAAGAGGAATTTCATGATGTTTTTACAATAATTATATTTGATACAAGAGAATAGGTATACAAAGAAAAAAATATAGGAAACCATGAAGACATGAAGCCAAAACATGAAGATATGAGAGAGAATATGAGCTTGTAGTAGTATTATATGGAGGTAAATAAATGTTTAAGTATTGATTATGATTTCACATGTGAAAATAAATAATATAATATGTAGATTAGGAGAAAGACGAATAGATTATAGCCCGTAAAGGTGGTATAAGGACGTGGTTAAAGTGGATCAAGACAATAAATGATGAGATGAATAAGGATAATCTCAAGAAAGAGGTCATTCAAAGTAAGAATATAGGTGGAAAACAAGATCATACATGGAGAAAAGAAGTGAATGAAAGATTGCATCAAGCTATCATGATAGGATATCAAGCCAAGAAGCAAGAATAGGTAATGGAATAAACCTATCTCAGTCCAAAAAAATGAAAGGAGAGATATGGATCATGAATAGCATGGAAAGGTTGAAAAATCCTAAATTTTTAGGTCTACCTCAAAAAATCATGGGGAAAGAAGAAAGTGGCAATGTAAAAAATCAAATATAAGACATGGTGGAGGATAACCAAGAGAAAGAGATGATGTTGCATTTGTGTGAGAAAGATGACAAGTTTGAAGAAGCTAAGTTTTATCAAAATTTGATTTATAATGTTATTTATGATGATGCATATGAATAAATTTCAAATAGTGAAGATGTTTTATATAGAGACATAATGACAATTTTGGATAAGCTTGTGAAAAGTCAAGAGAAAGATGAAACAACTCATAGATTGCTTAAAAAACTTGATATGAAAAAAAATGAGAATTATTTAACTCTCTTGAAGGAGAGAATTCAAGGACAGGTTATGGATCAATATTCTTAAGAAGATGAAGAACAATATGGTCCAAAATTTGATAAAGATTTTAGAGAAATAGACGCTCTCATGTTGGAGGAGGAATTTAAGGTTATAGAAAATATTTTCATTCCATTTAAAGTGATGAAAAATGTGAATAATATTAGGTGGAACTCATGAATGAGCTCAAATAAGACATAGGAACTGAGTAGCATAGGTAAGCATAAGGATTTATGCAAGCAAATCCACAAGCAAACACACTAGCAAGTAAGAAATGGGAGCATGAGAAAGTCAACAGGGTAATATATTTAATTAGTGAAATTAAAAATGAGTTATTTATTGATGTTCATGGTAATGACAATTCAATAATATGGCAAACCACATTGTATCATGTTGAAGATGAACTGGTTGAGAGGTTGCTCTTGCAAGGTGAGCAAAGTCATGAGGAGACACATCAAGAAGTGAAGGAGTGTAATGAAAAAGCAACAAAAGTTAGTATTTTTGAACAAGTAAGAAAGTTTTATATGACTATGAGATCATTGTAACACAAGGAATAAGGAACTAGCAAAGCCAAGGAGCTAATACAACTAAGGAAACAAGAATGAAGTGAGAACAATGAAGAAGGAAGTCATGTAGTAAGACAAAGCATGAAGGATAAGAACCATTGGTTATAAAAAACATATGAGGAAGGAAAAAATGAGTTGGAAAAGATACAACATAAAAAAAAAATATTTATAGCATCTGGTACACCTCATAGAGGTAGAGGAAGAGTTGACAAGGAGAATAGAAAAGATAAAGAAGTAGAAATACAAGAGTCTCATGAGGAGAAAGGAGCAAAAAAGGAGGAGCATTAGTAAGGTGAGCATGAAATATAATCAAAGCCTGAATTGGAATGTAAGAAACAAGTTATTAGCATTCAATTTTCTCCCTCTTAGGGAGTATGATGCAAGAGCATCTAGGAAACAAACATCATTTTAGTGTTGTTGAAAGTCATATGCTAGTTATTAGTCAAAGGTGAGACATTTTAGAGTGTATATGAGTTTGAATGACCATATAAGGTCCATATGTTGTCTTAGACTCATAAAGAGTCATAAGAGTGAGTTTTATGTGTGTTTGGAGTTTTCTCTCCAAAAGTATAAATTTTAAAATTTAAATATTAGACTAAGCCTAAAAGGACCATAAGCATGGTAGGATGTAAATAGGTGAGATAATGTTGGTTTAAGTGGTGTAAGGAGTCATGTTAATAATTTTTGAAGTCATTGTGATGTATAAAATCCTTAAGGTGATAAAAATTTAGAATAATGTTAATGAGAGTAACCACCATTCTTACATTGGGTTGAACACCATGTAAGAGTCTTATTTTGTAACCACCAAACCAGCGTAGAGGTTGGATGAAAATGGAAGTTGTAAGTTAGTTGTGATATGTGAGATAGTATGAGGAAGAGGAGAGAACTCTAAGAAGGTGAGAGGAGAGGAAATGAAGATAGAAATAATGTAAACTCCTCAAAAGGTTGACATAGCCCACTAATGGATTGAAAATGTAACATAAGCTAGTTGATATAAATAAAGGAAAGTTATTTTTTTGTTTTCATTCTCTCATTAAAGATATATTTATTGTTATTATTCATACATTGTTTCAAAAAATCCCTTGAGGCTATAGAAAGTCTTTCTTGTATATAGTTGTAGGTGTGAGTGGTATACTATAGGTTAAATTCAAGTAAAATAAGGACTTAAAGAATTTTGTGAAGTTTGGCATAAGAAGGAATAATGTTCAATCACCTACAAGTAAGACCAAAATTATGTTAAGTTTTAATACTAAGTTGATGTATTCCCCAAAAGGAAAGAACTTAAAGATAAAGATTTTAGAGTTGTAAACTTTGTTGTGACTGTGACAGTGAAAGAAGGTGTGTCTTGTTATTTCTTGAAGTCTTGATATCAAAGAGATCATAGTTTTATTTGAGATGGTCTGAAGATAGTAATAGAATTAGTGGAATGGCAAAGTAGTTGATTTAATGTAAGTCTGATGGTAAATATGCAATACATAGTCCACACAAATAAGGAAACTCTGTTACATAGTAAATACCCTATTTTTCATAGAAAACTATAAAGAAAGAACCATACATGCTTGGGAAGGTGAATTGGTATTGTGTGGGTTATGTATTATATGCACTAAATTATGCTCTCCTCACTAATTATACTAATTACCCTAACTTTCATTAATTTACTCTAATTTCTATATTTCCTAGCTAAATTAACTAATAGCCTAATAACTTCCATCCCATTCCCATATCCTATCAACCTTATTCAATCCCAAAAACCAATTAATACCCTCATTAAAACCCCTAATAGAACCTATTACCCACTAACCTAATCCCTAAGCCAACTAGCTAATTTAAAATTCCAAAATAATCTACCTACCCAACCACCACCCTATCCTAGCCTCTCCTAAAACCCTAAACCCTATGGGGAGATTTCTAGAATTGGAGGATTATATAAATCTTCCCCATTCTATCCCCCTTCTCTATAATTATCTAATACTAGAGATCTCCATGGAATTAAAAATTCCATGGAAAATTCCTAGCCCTTGATTTTAATCACCCTACTTTGAATTCAAGCCATGGATCTCTCCCACCATGTCTATTTAACCAAGCGTTACCTCGTCCTCCAAAATAACTTGGAATATCATCAAATTTATGCTAATATTGCATCCAAAAAGCCTTCTTGCATCCGTCCATCGCCACCATCAATCTCATTCAACCATTTGGAAGCCATTGTCAATACCAATTAAGCAATCCAACATTTCAAATTTTAGGCATCAAATAATACATTTGAAAATCCTAGAGTGGAGCCATAAGGAGGTAAAATGATGGTAAGAATGTTATTATTGTGATGATTGCCTCTTTTATCCATTCTTATTGGTGTAATTAAGTTTTAGGTTTTTATTACTACAATTAGTAATATATCTTTGATCTAAAATTTTGTACACATTTTGGTGACCATGGTGGGGCATTACTCCCTTAACTAACATTATAAACTCACTAAAAGTGATTTGAATACTTGTTAGACAAACTAGATTTCAATTGAAT
Organism: Torreya grandis; assembly: GCA_037957365.1. Lineage (NCBI taxonomy): Eukaryota > Viridiplantae > Streptophyta > Pinopsida > Cupressales > Taxaceae > Torreya > Torreya grandis. Next base: position 191,519 of record JARHVA010004362.1, on the reverse strand, counting down.
TCTAGAATTTTAATTTTTGTCATGTATAGGCAAAAAATGATTTTACACTATTATTAACGGTATTATGGTCATGATTTTGTAGATCAAGTAGTGATTTTGTTGACTAACTGCTAATGGTTAAGGTTTTTGTAGGCTTTTAGGTTGTGGCAAAATTGCAACTTTGAGATTTGCAATTTTGTTTTGGTAATAGAGGATTTATTGGTTATAGTCATGATTTTGTCAAAATTACTAGTTAGGCGTAACTTTGTAACCTATTCTTTCTAACCCCCTTTTGCATGTATCTTGTTATCTATTTTTCTATGTACAAGACAAGAGGGATTAACCTAATATTCAACTATTGGTACATCAGACCCAAAACCATAACTTTGATAGTTGTGACTTTGTACTAGTAATAGTGGTTTTGTTAGGTATAATAACAACTTTGTAGAACTTAAGTTTACCTTAGACCTCCCACTATCACCTAAAAATAGACATCTCTATAAGTTGATTCTACTACCTAGGAAAGGAGTCTAGTTTCTATTTGTAGGAGGAAGAAGGTTACATCAATCTTAGAAGCATTTAGGCATCATTAATAAAAATTACAACTCTAAGATTATTGACTTTGACCATGTAGTAGCGGTTTTGTCATCGATAGTTATGGTTTTGTCATTCCTTATAAAATTGGTAAAACTTTGACCTATCTATTTCCTAGATCATAAATGGAAGGATCTTAGGTTAGGTAGAAAGGGTTTTAAGGTTCCTTGAAGTAAGTTAAAGCTATTCGAGTCATTTGTCAATCTAGTTATTTTGACTTAACCACTTACCTATAGAAGGGTCCTTACAGATTGTTCTCTGTGTGTAGGATTAATAGGGGGTATAAGAAGTCCAACACCAACATCATAGAACCCATCAAAAGTCTATTTTAAGATTTATTTTAAAACCATAAGTCTCAAACTTGCATCTTTGTTCTAGTAGTCATGATTTTGTCAGTTTCAATCATGACTTTGTAGTTATCTAGTCAATAGAGTAGTTTAGGTTATCTAACTAGCATCAGACTTAAATTTCAGTAACATTAGACTCTATATAAAGTAATAACATCTTTTTAAATTTTATCTAGGATTACAAATCCCTTTTGACCATGTGTATAGGAAATTTGTCATAATATTTAACATACTCCTATTTTATACTTATTTTAGTACTTTTTTGGGATAATCTACCTTGTAATTAATATAAAAGTATAGTTATCTTAGTGATATTTAGGTATATTTTATAATTTTATTATCTTCTATAAAATCATAGATTACATTCTTATGGTAGTTAAGATCTTGCTCTGTTAAGTAGTGATTTTTGTAACTATTATGATTTTACAAGATAACTGTCATGGTTTACTAACCCTTTGCAAAGTCATAAATCATGATTTGAGATTTTTTTTGTATTTATGATTTTGTGTACTCTAGTTGTGATATTGTTTTATGTATTTGTGATTTTTTAGGGACTTACACTTTTTAAAAAAATCAAATTACTAATCCTTTTTGGTGTAGGACCCCTCAAGACCAAGGCATACCACTTAGATTTCTAACCCTTATGCTTTCAAGAAGGGATGCCTCTAGTATATTATCCTATTTTTCATATATTTTATCATTTCATTATATATACTTTCTTGTGTGTGTGTGTGTTGACTTATGAATAATTGTTTATACTTATGCTCCTCACACATAGGTAATTAGTCGATTAATTAATTGTGTTGTGCTTGCTTATTTATCCCCCCATGTCTAGGATAACATGTGATGTTTAATTCATCCCCACACATGGAATTAACATATCTAGTTTGGTGACATATATTTTGTCATCACACACTAAAAAAACTCCATGTTCTTGCAGATTCTAAAAATCAAGAGAGTTATTGTTATGTGCCTAACGAAATTCCCCATAAAGGGTTTTGTGGAGTGAGGGGTGGTTAGGCTCCAAGATATAGGGTGGTTAGATAAAATCCTACATGGACTTGGGCTCCATGATACCTTCATGTATATAAGGGATGTACCTATAACCTTTTGTGTATACCTAGATTATGTCTAGCCTTCAGCCATAATAGGTGTATAACTATAGGTGTCAGTAATAACACCAAAGTAGCCATCAAGTATGAGGAGAGTTGAGAGGGTTCAGTTGATACCATAATGGGTCACCAACCTACAACCTCACCCATGAATCCATTGGATGGTATGGGCATTGGGTTACACACCCATAATAGTTGACTAATTTAGGGGTTGTACTTGTGTGTGTTGTTTGAGTGTTGTGTAAATACCTGTATTATTTATAAGCTAAATCAGCCATACTTTTATTTTTGTGTGAAAACCTTAGACATCTATAAGATAAATAATCATAATCTCATCATTATACCATCTACTCATCCACATTATTTTATCTTGTATTAATCATACATTCCCATTTATCATCTCTTCTTCCATACCTAGCATCCATTTAATACCTATTTTATAATCCATCTTATCTAATCATATATTTTATAATTAACTCACCTAATACTTGTATCCATTTCATACCATATTTTACTATTATATTCATCTCATATTCATTCCATATCCTCCACATTCTAACCTTTCATCTCTTTTTCAATCTCCTATTTACCCCATCCTAAAACACATCTTTCATACCTTTCATATACCCCCTTTGTTTCATAGCCATTAACATCCATTTTTATATAGTTGATTTTGAGAAGATTTAATCCTTTTTTTCCAATGTTATATTATCTATCACCCAACCCATATTCATCCCATATCACATCGATATCAAATATTGTATACCTAAACCTTCCACCTCTAAAACACTACCCATATCTACTATCCACTCCACTATATCCAACATAATAGCCATCCATTTCATGTATTCTAGATACTATCTACTCTAGTTTATTCATATTATAACACATTTTCATAATCATCCTCCCTTTCACATCTTTATTTAGATCCTAGTTTATACCCCCCACCTTTTCAACATCCATTTGCCTATAACTCATCTTTAGTGGTTATCATTCTTATCCAATTCTACATCAACCACATACCCACTTAATACACATCCTATTTTTCATCCTATATATCATACATCTCCCATCCACAATCCATCTCATCACATTTTAATACTATATTCCATCTTTAAGTCAAGTTCTAGTGGTCACTCATCTTATTTAATTATCATTTATCACTTTATAGATCTCTTAGACTAGGTATTATCAATACACATAGTCTTATAATATTCTAATCTAGCACCCATCACTTATCTTCATCTTTATCAGGGACCTTTTTCATCCAACACCAATCAAATTATCTCTATGATAGTGGACAAGGTATTTTATCCCATCACTCTTCTTTATCATTTCTATATTGGTCTCTTATGAGATTTTGTCTCTTGGTAATTATTAGTCACCTATCATCTTCTAAAAACCATAAAATCACTCTCTTTTGACCACTAGTAGATTTGGTCTCTAGATGAAGGTAGTATTTGAATACTTCCATTTTATCTGTCACATCTCATCAGATCTCTATTTTAGAATGGTTATTCACACCCATGGTCAACTTAGGCTTAGATAGACCTCCAACCAAGATAATGATCCATTAGGGCATATAGTTTATCTAACTTAGGAATATGATGAGACTCATAGTAATATATACACACCTAGGGAAGAGGATGAAAGGTTTAATCCCCTCCATAATGATGAAGTTAGGAACTTAATTAAATTATATATATATGAGAACCATGATTATGTCCTATCCCATGCCATAAAAATAAGAGGCACACTACCTTCCACTTTCAACTGTACTCTCTTACATAATCTAGTCTACCCTCCATCCCATCTAAACACACCTTGATAGAATATACATACCAATAAATTTCCCCTAGAAGAGGAAGGTGTGGACTATGGATTTATATAAAAGGAACTCCAAACATGTCCTTGTAATTACCATATTAAGGCTAATCAAAGATAAACTGTCGTAAGAGATCGCTTAGACTAATTAACATAATAAATCAACCTTATACTCCACAATAAACATCCACCACCCCCTTGAGAAAACATCCCAAATAATAATGGTAATAATAAAAATACCACTAATAACACCAATAATATTAACAATACCAATAACACCAACAATACTCATAGCACCCATAATGCCCATAACACTCACATTTCCTAAGGCATCCAAAATCAAACCACCAATCCTCTTGGGGATCCCAACTTTTCACAAGAATGAAGAGAAATGAAATAGACCCTCTAAAAAATAGATCCACATTCACAATCCCTTAAAAATAAGTATGAATAAATTTGTTCCTCACCCTTGGACACGAGTATTGTAAATATAACTTTCCCTTCACACTTTGAAGTACCTAAGTTTGAAAAACACCAAGGGAAAGGAGATCCTAGATATCATGTACAATAATTTTATTTATCTTGCCATGAGGTGGATTATGAAGATGCCTATTTGTTGAGACTTTTCCCCAAGAGTCTCACTGGACCTGATTTAGAATGGTTTATGCATTTACCTAAGGGGTTAATATCTAGCTTTGGAGAATTGACAAAATAATTCATCAAATATTTCTCATTTAATATTGAATATGACATCTACATAATTGACCTCTATAACACCAGCAATGAAGTGGTGCAAGTCTAGCATACTTCTTACAAAGATGGCAAAGTTTGGTAAGTTACTTGAGGTGTATAGTACCTAAGAAAGAATTGGCCAATATCTTTGTGGATAATCTTAATGTTGAACTCAAGTATCAATTAAAACTACAATGTGCCAAGACCTTTGATGAGATAATAGATAAAGGAATGTAAATTGAGAAAGCCCTTATTAAAAAGGGGACAATCAAGTTATATTCTCAAAATGAGCACACCCAAAATCAAGACAACTATTTTTTAGGGAAATCTAAATTCTTCAACAAAAACAAGAATGTCATGGGAGATAGGGTGATTGATTCTAAACAATATATACAAGTAGTTCAAAATAAAATCCCCATAAAATAACCAAATGTTTCTTTCATTCAAGCTCCATGAGGCAATCCAAAGCCTCAAATAGGCAAAAGACTATTCATAATCTTGGGAGTCCCAATTGAAATAGTCTTAGATCAATTAATTGTTACTAATATAATCACCTTGCCTAAAATCAGACTTGTGGATGATAGCCAATCAAATATAGATTGGTATCATGAAGATGAGTTTTACAAGTACCATATGGTTAAAAGGCATGATACAAAATGATGTATGCAACTTAATCACTACATCTATGATTTAATTGAGAGGGGTGACATCAAAATTGAAGGAGAAACTCTCCCAAATAAAGTAAAAAATAGGAAACATAGTGTATACAAGGATCCACTCCCTAAGCATGACCAAAGAACTTGGAGACCACTAAGAGACTAGGGTTAGGCCTCTTTATCCAATCATACCAATCACCATAATGTTCCTTATCACTACATCAACACTATTAAAATAAACTACCCCTAAGAACCCACTCCATCTTCATCCCCTATTCTAAATATTAATCAGGCCACTATTGATTGCATAGTTACTACTAGATGTAATAAGATAGTAATTCCTATAGCACTACCTAAAGATCCATCCACTTCATTTTATACCCTAAAGGGAAATTTTCCTTAAAGGGATTCAATCTCCTTTGATAAGTCTTATGACATCATTCATAATCTTGTGAAAATCGTAGCTCAAATATCATTAATGGATCTCCTTAAAACATTTGCTTTACAATGAGAGATACTAAACCAAGTCCTGAATGATCTAAAAGTCCCTAGTGACTTGGATACCAATCATTTCCAATCATTATTAGGACATTTATCCCCTTCAAAATATATCACTTTTGGTGCCTAGGATATACCTCCCATTAGACCAAACCATAATTATCCCCTATTCATTGAAGTGTCCATATCACACCATCATATCTCACAAGTTCTCATAGATGGATGATCAATGCTAAATTAATGTAATTTGGACTCTTGAAGAAAATAGGATATTAAAAAACATCTTTGGGGCTTACCTTAATAATGATAAAATCTTATGATGATAATGAGAGGCCATCTATTAGGATAATTTACCTTTCCATCATTGTGGGGCATGTAGTGCATCAAATACTAGTCCATGGTGTGGATGGAGATCTACTTGATAATATGTTTCTTGGACACCCATATATCTATGAAATACAAGTTGTTTCATCCATTTTAAATTAGTGTCTCAAATTTTCCCACTTTGGAATGGAGGTCACCATCCCTAGAGTAATCAATCATGTCCATAGCTGTGAGATGGACCAATCATCATCACCCCATCCTTATATTGTCATAGATAATTCCATCTTAAGTCCAATAGTTGAAAAATACATCTCCCTTGATTAGTTTGAATCTACATTCGATCCACTATTTGACTTCACTCACTTAAAGATAATATCCATAGGCTATGGAGAATATAAAAAAAAAAAAATTACATTGATGATTTACCTCTTTCTCCATATAGCTATGGGTCCCCAGCCATGAGAAAGACTAATCCCATTAAATACCAATTTAGACCCACAACTTTCTTAAGTGATAGATTCTTATCTAAATAATGCATTGAAGAATTGGAAGATTCATCTCTTATTCTAGATGATGATGCCCTTATCTCTCCAAGAAATCAATATCCTTGTGTCCAAAAGATGATGGAGAATATGCATTATAAAGGGAAAGGACTAGGCAAACAAGAGTAAGGCAGATTTCAACCCATCATTGTTCAAGAATATCTACAATATTTTTGTCTAGGTTATGGAATATATGATGATTACCTAAACAATATCATTGTGGATTCTCTTTCAATCCTTAGGCAGTCTTTCCTTGACAAAGACATTGAAACAAGGTCCATTTGTAATCATTTTGAGGAACTTGCTACCACCAACCTCTTCCCAGATACTACCATTTACACCATCAATATTTATCTATGTTATCCATCACTCATAGATTGGGATTCAAAATAGGAACATTATTTTGACACATTTAAAAATGATGAAGCAATATTGGAATACATAGGATCTCCAGATTTTATGCCATCTGGTGACCATAAAAAGGGATTTTCCATAAATTTTTATCAATATGCATATTTATGGGAACAACAAGAACCCCATAATCAAAGTGATGAAGATAAATTTAAAGAGGAAGAACCTCCCAAAGAACTAGATAAAATTACAAATGTCTCATTAGAACGAGAAGAATATTTTGATATTGATAAACAACTTCCCGATTGCTTTGCTTCAGATATTCTAAAAATATAATCACCTCCTTAATTACAATAAAAATCACCCTCTCTTATTGAGGATGTGGTGTAAGTTAATCTTGGGATAGATAAACATCCAAAAATAGTTAAACTGGGGGCATCTCTCACACCATAGGAATGTGAAGTTATCATAGAGCTACTTAAAGAATTTATTAACATATTTGCATGGAGTTATGTGGAAATTCCTAGATTATACCCCTCGTTAGTGGTACATCATTTGGTTATTCATACAAATGCAAAACTAATCAAACAAAAATTATGGAAGGTGCACTTGAAAGTAGAACTATTGGTTAAAGAAGAGCTACAAAAGTTCTTAGAAGCTATTTTTATCCACCTTATATATTATTCTAATTGGATTTCTAATATTATCCCTATGACCAAGCCACAAGGTGGAATTAAAATTTGTATAGACTTAAAATATATAAACAAAGCATGTCACAAGGATGACTTCCCCTTTCCAAATATTGACATGATTATGGACTAAAATAATGGATATGAAATTCTATCTTTCATGGATGGTTTCTTAGGATATAATCAAATTAAAATCATACCTGAGGACTAGTACAAAACAACTTTTATCACTCTATGGGGAACATTATGCTATCAATTCATGCCCTTTAGCCTTAAAAATGCTTGTGAAACATATCAATAGGCCATGACAGTCATTTTCTATGACATGATGTATGACAAAGTCAAGGGTTATGTGGATGACATTTTGGGGAACTCTCACCTAAGATCTAAACACCATGTTATTTTAAGATGGATCTTTAAATGATTATGAGAATACAAAGTTAGGATAAATCCCAAGAAATGTGTATTTGGTGTCAATTCAATAAATTGTTAGGATTTATAGTTTAAAGAAGAGGCATAGAGGTAGATCTAGTAAAAGTGAAAGTGATCACAAAAATGCCTTTACCTTGCAATCTCAAGAAGCTTAGGAGTCTTCAGAGAAAACTATAGGCTATTCAACATTTTATTTCTCATGTTACAGATAAATGACAGCCCTTCACTCATCTCTTGAAGAAGGGGACTACCTTTAATTAGAATTACGGGTGCCATCAAGCTTTTGAAAATCTCAAATAATATTTGTCTAACCCACTTTTGTTGTCACTACCCATCTTAGGAATACCTTTTCTCTTGTACATTTCAGCAAACCCATGTGTAGTAGGTGCCCTCCTGGCACAACACAATGATTAGGGTAAGGAGAAAGCTATATATTATCTTAATCATACAATAATATCTTATGAACTGAATTATACTCTAATTGAAAAGGCATGCTTATCCATGGTTTTTGCTTCACATAAACTTCATAACTACATGCTAAATAATCAAGTACAACTCATTGCCAAGGTTGATCCCCTAAAATATTTATTGTCTAAATCCACTCTTACTAACAAATTGGCTAAGTGGATCATGTTTCTTAGAAAGTATGACATTGAGTATATCAATCAAAAGGATATAAAAAGATAAATCATAGAGGAGTAATTAGTTGAGGTACCACTTGAAGTGACTAAGCCCCTTACAACAAACTTCCTAGATGAATCTATAATAAGTAATTCATAATAAAATAGATGAAAATTATATTTTGATGGCTCATTCATCACACTAGATCAAGGGTAGACATCTTCCTCATCACCCCATAAGGTGATCTTATTCTAAAATATTTCTACCTTGCCTTCTCATGCACTAAAAACATTTAAAAATATGAGTCCTTGACAGTCGGTCTTCACCTATCCATTAAATGGAATATCCAACACTTACAAGTATTTGGTTACTCACAATTGATAATCAAGCATGTCAATGATGAGTTTCAGACAAAGGATGAAAATTTTCTCCCTTATAATTAGTTTGTGGATCATTTTAAATCATATTTTCAATCCATAACATTTGAACAAGGACCACAAGGGAGTAACAAAGAATCTAATTCCATAACTACCATTGGCTCTCTCATAGATCTCCCTGAAGATGTTCTAAAAGGGAAAATTTTAATCAAGCATCTGATTATTCCATCCCATCAATCTAAGGCTCTTTTTCAAATTTATGTAATTAATTATCCTAGTCTCCCTTAGTACCATGACATCTATAGGTACCTCTATGGTAACATCCTCCTTCCTAACCTTAACCAACACCAACGTAAATCCTTCACTCATTACATCCCCTGATACACAATCATTGATAGCATACTTTATCATAAGGGATATGATGGAACCCTATTAAGGTGGTTGACATTAAAATAGGCCTCTCAAATGATCAAATAGATTCATGATGGTATATGTGGTGGTCACATCATTAAAATGGCCTTGGCCAAGAAACTTCTCTACGTAGGGTATTATTAGCCAACCATGGAATAAGACTCTTGTTAATATGTGTAGAAATGCATGGCCTATTAAAAACATGAGAAACTCATTCATGCTCCTATTTTCACTTGGATTTGTACCCCTTGAGGATATGGCTCAACTCTCCTCATCCAAGTTTCATAATGGAAACAACTCACTTGCTGTGGGTAGTCAATTTGGTGAGATGAATCTCTAGAATGAAGGGCTAGCTCCCTAGATGTGCCTTGAAATGATTTCACCTATACTAACTAATTATTTATGGATAAAATAGATAGATTTGGAATGAAATGAAACCTATTCTAAGTTTTGATGCACCAATATATTTAACATAAGACTATTGTACTCCATCACTTTGAAACAAAGCTTACAACTCTAATTTAAGAGTCCTAGAATACACTAACATCAGTATTTCAATATGAAGGTGCCATATATGAAGACTATTTAAGGTAAGTGAAAACATAGATAATTTTTTAGATGATAAGACTTAATTTTACACTTAAGAACATGTACATACACTTCAAAACACTTCATATGACCTGCTAGGCATGGAATCACTTACATCAAACATGGAAAGATTGAGAGAAAGCAAAGATACATGAATATCTCTTAACCATTCACTATCATATCTTCATAAACTTTAAAAAGATGATATATAAACTCAAAAATGAATTGAATTTATTTTATAAGGTAAGTAAAATGTCAAAACTAGTAGGGATTCACCATACTTAGTGTGGTATTATCTTACAAAGGCCAAAATGGTAGCTCTTATAGAGCTTGAGAGAGAGAGAAGAAGAGAGAAGTCCAAGGGTCATAAGGACACTTGTCAAGAAGATAAGAGTATTTAATTTTTGATAATAAGAGGATATGGGAGGAACTATGCAAGGTTAGGAAGCACAAGTGTCAATTCAAAGCATAAACTTCATGAAAAGTGGCAAGAAACTCCTTGTGTTGGCTTAAAAAAATTGCCTTCATGATTAGTATTATTTTAATGCCTTATAAATGATTATTAATATATCAAATGATTGTTATGAAGGTTAAATACATCATGAATTCCTTTCCATGCATTGGTTTTAGGCTTGGTCCTCTAAAATTACCTGGAAATGAGCTATCATCATCTACAGTCTAAAAAACTCTTCCTTCACACTTGGCCTAAAAATTGGAATTAATTGATCATTAAAATACATGGGAGGAATTGGATGAAAATTTAAAATACCTTACATGGCCTTATAATCATTAGGCACACTTTAAAAACACCCCACTTGAAGTTTTCCACCCTTCTCACTAGCTTGTTCAATATGCCAGTTTTGACTGGTTGAGATGAGAGCTCTGGTATGGAAAATTAGGAGTTTATTCAAGGAATTACATTAAAATTAGGATTTATAAAAATTATAAATATTCGTCCCATATTTTTTTCATGCTTAGACTCCTTATATAACCTATAAAACACAAAAATGGTCAAAAATACCCTATTTTTGCCATGTTAGTATAAGTACATATAGATAAAAAATAGTGGGAGGAGATTGAGGGATTAATTTACAAGGTAAAATATGTTTCATTATAAAACTCTTCCATTAAATCATCTTTCCAACTCCATTTCTCCAAACTGTTCACTAGGAAGGGTTTGCAAGGTTTTTGAGTAGTTTTCATTATTAAGGTTTATTCATGAATTTATGACATCCAAATTTAAAAATAATTCCAAAAATTTACATTTAAATACCTTAATTAACTTCCATAAACTCCTAAAACTCCCATGAATATAATCAGAAGAGGTATGAGCATTCAATCTTGTCTTATTGAGCTCTTTTTCTCTTTTCTTACATGCCTGAATTGCTTTTGAACCAAAATGGATTATTTTGTGATTCCCATACACACAAATATATTTAAAATTTATTATTTTAACCCATAAAAATTATTAAATATTTTTTAAATCTCTCCTAAGGCTAGAAGTGTCATTGTTCTCCTATTTGGTCCATAGGCCAAACTCTTGCCTAGTAAGCTTAACTATACCTTAGAGCTTAAACTAACTTTTGATGCTTTTACCTACCTATAAAAGGATAAAAAACATATATATTTACCCCATAAAAATTAATCCATAGGATATAAATATCACTCCACACTATAAATGAAGATGGTTCTCTATTTGGCTTCTAGGCCTTAATGTGTTTGACAGGCCTGCTTGCAACTCCAAGGGTTCAAACCATTATGATATAATTTCTCCCTTTGTGCATAATTTTATATTATTTTTTAGGTGTAATTTAATTTTTTATACCTTATTTCCAAGTTCCCACAACTCTTGATCCCACTTTCATTATTTTCTCCCCAAATATGCTAGTTATGCATGAGGGGAAATACCCCTATTTGAGATAAAACAAGGGGTACCTCCCCTATTATCTCAAATTATTTGAATGTATAATGGTATTATTAAAAAAATTTATGAATATTTTCACAAAATTTGAGTTCCTATTCATCTCATATGACCCTCCAAACCTTCAAGTTCTAAAACTAGTCTCTATACACAAGGACTGTGTGCAAGAATCTCCAAAGTGGACTATGTCTTATGTTATGAGAACCATTTATATTATTTATTTCCATCATGGTGGTTTAAATAAGTTTTTATAACTTGTATTAAGATTACATAACATCCATTCATACCCCAAACTCTCACAATCCCCTCACACACCTTGATTTAGTCAAGCTTAAGTGCACCCTGTTAACTGCATCCCTATTTTGGAAGTCACCTGAAGATGTGTGTATATGGGTAAGGCATAATAATAGTATTTAAACCTCAATTAATAATATTTTAATCATTTTATACCTATTTACATTCATACTTATGCAATTTAAGTGTCAAAATATCACTCTTCTCGCTGACTGTTTGTCTTGTTATAGTTGACTATATTTTTGCTTTGGAAAAGGGACCCCTGTAGCTTAGTTGCATGGGTTAGGCATGACATAATGTTTAAAACCTATTTATATTTGCATTTTAGTCACATATTACCTAATTTTATCTATTTGATACTTTATTTGAGCTTAGACCATCACTTAGGCATATTATTTCAATTGATTGTCTACCTATAATCACCTACAACTGATTGTAGGTAGAGTCTTAAGATCTGTAGGTGAATATTATTCCTTGGAAACTGAGATATGCTCCTTAAATAACCTTTGTAATACTAGTAACTCCTTTAATATTAGGTACTTGTTCCTATAAATTCAAATTTCCAAGTTCACCTTAAGAGTTCTATGGGTGCCTATAGGCAGGCTATAGGTGGAAATTTGTAGGTGTTTAGAGGCCTGAAGGTAGACATATATGTTTTTTGGATTGTTGGAGTTTGGAAAAACATTTAAATGATCCTCCCTAAAGCCTTTAAATTCATTTTATATGGTTTTGACCTATTCCTTCACCCTAGATATCCTCAAGCATCATTATACACCATACCATGATCACTGTTTATTGGCTGATGTAGGTGAATATTTCCTTATGAAGGGGGTACCTGTAGATTCCAATAAACTCAATAATTACATACCAACTTACTTTTATGGTTCCTTTTATACTATACATGTTTTTTTACACCATAAAATCCATTTCAACATGAAGGCATGGCTTGGATATGTGACATTGGGTGAAGAGTCAATTTTGGGAGTTAAAGCCTATAGATTTCACTAATGAGTTTTAGTAAACAAATGCCATATTAGAATCCATTAAAAACTATATTATATTTCTCATTTTGCCTTGCATGTTTTGTATAGTACTTATCTATGCTAGAGGTTTCAAAACCAAAACATTTGGATGCCCCAATAGCTCATGTATATATGTCAAATGATATTTTTAAAACCTTCAAGGACCTCTATTTTGCAATTTTGGGGCCAAGGGCCTAAAACTCAGTCATTTCACCTTTTGAAAGTTTTCCATAGTTATACTTCCCACAAAAAAACTTTCATGTCTTTTTCATAACCTATTCAACATTCTATCATCCCAAAAGGAAACTCAACACTCCTTCAACACTCCTTCACTCTCTATGGTACCACCTATAGGTGGCCATTTTCATAGTACAAGTAGTGAGATAATAATGGGTAGTGAGGATAAATTTGACCATTTAATCACTTTATCCCCCATTATATTATTTTAAAATTCATATTATCATCATGAGGACCTTGAAATAATTTCAAAGCCTTCATTTAAATGTGATCTTTTCCTCCCAACACCTATAGTCATATGTTAATGGCATAATTTTGTGCATGTGACTATGTTAACTGAGATAGTCCTTATTCTACCAAATATAAGAACTTTTCTTGAATTATCCTATTATGTTAGTGAATTTAACCTCTCAATATAATTACCATATCCCCATGGATGTATTAAAGACCTCAACTTAGCTCACTAAGTTGACTATGTATGAGAGTCATGGGACTAACTAATTGAATAATATTTTGTGATTGTAACTCATAGAAAATTTTCTTGGAAAATGAGATTAGAATGTGAAGGTAAGTCAAGATAAATTTGGAAACATGAGAATGTAATTATCACAACTTCCTATATCCATTTTCAAGTATGAAAATATAGAACATGGTGAAAAATTGACAACATAGAATGGGACTAGTCTACAAATTTGAGGTGATTGGCTCTTCAAATCAACTCCAAACCTAAAATAAATGATGGAAAACAAGCTATAGGATAGTAAAATACCTTTTTAATCCACCTTATTAACTAGTTATTATATAATTACTCAAACCAAGGTAAAACCTATAGGGTACACATATTAATAGGTAGATTTGAAAGGTCAACTTCTTAGGAATGGTTCATAAAGCTAAAACCGCAATTACTATAAAACCAAATGTCAAATGGAATCTGAATAAGTGTATAATTCACCCCCAAGATCATTTTTATTGAAACCTCTTGTGATAATTGTACCAAATATAAACCTACAAGTCACTTTTTCTTGTCAATCCTAGTGGAAGGAGAGATAAGTGGTTTTCTTAACTTTTTGGAGTTTATAATCAAAATTATCACTAAAGTGAGTGTGTGGAAGACTAAGGGACATTAATAAAACATCATAAACTATAGGATGTTGTAAAATTCTATACACCTCATTAAATGCTCAAGTTTTTCAAGAAAACTACCCTTTTTCTGAAGAACCTACCAATTTTTAGTTAAAAATAGTTACCAAAGACTCCCTAAGACACATAAAACATTATATAACCTACTATAACCTTCAAATTTTCCTAAAAACTCGTTCAAGTCATTAAATTCTCAATTTTGACCCCTAAAATAACTCAAAAAGATGTGTTGACTAATAAAATTAATGACTAAGGTCAATATAACATTGAATAGAATTAAATGACTTATGATATACCTTATAAACAAAAAAAAAAACCCCTAAAACACTTAAAACTCAAGATTTTATCTATGGGTACCCCAATTTGACCTAAAAGTCAAATTTGGTCATCAGCTCTAGTACAGGAATTACAACCTATCATGAGTCCATGGACATTTTCCATATGGAGCCTTCATTTAATTAGCAAGATTAATCCAACTTCATCATATAGTCACAAGTTCATTGTCACAAGAACATATTACTTTACTAAATATGTAGAAGTGATTCCACTCACTTATACCATAGGCCTCCAAATCTCTAAATTTCTTCTCAATTAGATCATTTTCCACTTTGGCATACTTGCCAACATCATTTCAAACAATGGAAAATCATTCAAAAATTAGGAAGTGGAGGCCCTACATCAAAACTATCACATTACACAAAAAAATTTCTCCCCCTATTACCCCTAGGGTAATGGACAAGCTGAAGCCACCAATAATAACCCCATCAAAATCCTTAAGAAGACAGCCAATCAAGCAAGTAGAAATTAACACCTATAGCTATATTCAGCTTTATGGTCTTATCACATAAGTGTTCTCACACCCACTAGCACCACTCCATATGCCCTATTTTATAAGACAAAATCAATATTTCCAATAGAAGTATAACTCCCCTCCTTTTGGATTTCACTATGAGGCATCATCACTGACCATAATTGTAGGTAGGAATGCCTACATGAACTATAACTTCTTGATGAAAAACATTAGAACGCCCTAGATAACTTACTAGCGTATCAAAATATACTCAAAGGCCAATACCATAATAAAATATAGTCTAGAAACTTTGAAGTTGGTAACCTAATCTTGAAGGAGAATTAAAAAACACCAATGTAAATAGAGACAAGAAGGGCATATTTGAAGCTAATTGGTTAGGGCCCTATATTATCATTGCCAAGTTTAGATCAAGAGCATATAAATTGGCCATGATAGAGGGAGAATAACTTGATGATCATATAAACATCATGCATCTAAAGAACTTTTATATCTAAAAGGATTCATCATCCTCCATCTATAATTCCCCACATCTTGAATCCACTATATCCACCCACCATATGTCCTCACCAGTTTAATAGTTAAAAAAAATCCATCAAATGGTGAAAATTAGTTCTTTGGCACCTTGGGCAAGTACCATGATGAAAATTGGCCTTTGGTATCATGGTAAAAAAACCCTAACCCTAGTCTCAATAGTGGGCATCCACCACATGTTTCTTGAACAACAATAAGAGACAAATACTTCAGCACAAGGGAGCATACATGGCTTGTCAAATACTGAGCATATTTATTAGAGTGGTCTTTTGAAGTCACTTATCTCTAATCATCATATCTTCATATCTCCAAGTCCAATCATATCCTTATCATTGCTCCCTATCATATTATCCCCTCAAACACCTCCTTTGACAAATATGTCTCCCTTTAGCCTCAAGGCAAAATTCCATCCATCCATTGTTGTCACTAAGCCTCACATCCACACTTTCCCACTAATGTCATCACTTTAGAAGGTCATAAAATATAAGTTCCATTTTTTGGGTTTTTAAATGTATACTATGATATCAGTTCTTGAGTGGTCATCATGACCCCCATTTTTTGACTGCTTATGAACTTGGTTGAAGTCTCATCTTGATGCAAACAAGATTTTAGGCACCACATATCCTGTATATAACCCCAACATCATCATTAGGCTGATTATATATAATCATTCTTAATCACTTCATTTCCCATGTAAATATCCCTATTAACATCATTATTTTTATGATATCTTCGATTATATTGTATTATTATGTGTTTTATTTTAACTATGCATACATGTGATGATTCTCCATGTACATGCTAAATTATAGTGTTTTGTTGATTATTTTTTATAGCAATTTATTTATATATTATCTTGTAAATTTTTATGGGAATAAAGACTCTATAAATGACCTCCAAATGTTTATTCGACAAAAGGTCATCTCTTAAAAATAGTTCCCCATGCATCTATACTATTGTGTCTTAGACTTCTCATGTCCATGGCACATAGCTAAATGATGTAATATTAAAAAGATTGCAAACATTTTAATGGCTTCAAACATCTATTACTCATCCTATCCCACTTAATCTTACCTTTTGTCCTATCCCAACCATCCCCACCATATTTAACCTATGCCAAAACCTAATCCTATCCCATCCCATCATCATCCTACCTCCATGGTGTAGGAGGATTCCTACCATAGTAAGTGAGAACCAAGTGAACCAATTGGGGATTAATATTTGTTTAGCATATCTACCCTATAGGGCATAATCACAAAACTATCATGGCATATGCATTAAAGTCATAATCATCTCCTACACATGTACATCATGAACTAAAATCATACATACATAAACCTATAAATTCATCTCATTAAACAACATCCAAAATAAGAATCATATCCCATATACACTACATCTAACATCATAAAAATAAATTAGACATCTAAACCATATCTACCTATCAAGGCATCATTAATAAAATGCCCAATTCTTCCATCACAATAAACAATATGAATCCAATCATATCATAAAAGTAATCACATCATTTAAAACATATACCCATCACAACATACCTATACACTAAATCTAATCTAGTCACATCATGTATAAATAGTACCATGAGTCTCAATAATATCTATGCAATCATATCATCATCACATAAAAGATATATATGTCTTACAACAAACATCATCCACCATAAATCAATATACATGCTACCGTCATCCAAATATCTCATCATATGCATAAATATAAATCAAATGTACAAGTCCACATGGAATCCATATCAAAAAAATATACAGTAATATGGGACCATGGGGAAAGAATTAGCTTATAATACAACAATCCCATATACATATGTGCATCTCAAAACTCATAGCTATGGCCCTAGTAGCCCAAGTGGCCCTAGTGACCTTGATGGTCCTTATACCCCTCTTAAAGGTTGATGAATGGACTGAGATGAACTCATATGGAATGATAGAGCACATCGTTTGATCAACACCATGGCCTCATAAATCATTTGATAATATTGTGCCTCCCTAGTCAACCTGATAATGTTTTTTATCACATAGGTCAGCTACCATGCACCCATCACCTAGTCTACCTCATCCTTGGCCCTCTTGGCCATATCCACCTCCCCTATCAATGTACAAATGAATGCCTACATCTATGTGATTTGGCCCTAAAAATTTGTTATTTGGGTATCCCAACTCTGAATCTAACCCTATAATGTGGATATCTATTCTTATGTCATAGTAAAATAAGCTTGTAAACCTATAATTTGGGCCTAGGCTTGAGACAAATGCCCATCTCTCTATAAAATCTAGCTTTGTAATGTAATAATCTACCCCTGCACCTATAACATCTACCTATCTCTTTGTGTAATCATTGACTAAAGTTAGGCCTATAGTTGGTCTCACTCTCGTGTGAAGCCTATAATATCTAATACATGTGCCTATATCTCACCCTATATTTGGGTAATCTAAGATCTCTCATCCTTAAAAAATGGCTACTAATAAGGTCCTACACCATCCTCACCCCAAATACCACCTACATGTGTCTTATCCTATACCTATCACTATCTGTATGTATATATATACCTATGCTTAGGCTTGACACCCTATTTGTGTTGCCATAACCACTTGATCATTATATCACCCATCCACATCCATGGAATCATGCCCATCATCCCCATCATGCCTATCCTATATTGATGCCTATCTCATCCTCCTCCTTAGCCTAGCCAATGCCTGGAGAACTCTCCTCACAACACCCTACCTAACCACAACCTTGGGATATGTCAATCTAACTCATATCCTAGGCCTTTACCATGTTGTATAAGTGGTCATAACTCTTGAATATATAATAGGTGTCTAATAGTCCCATTATATTGGGGAAATACTATCATAGTCTATCTATGCATTTATTCTATCTACTAGCCTTCCCCATTGAGACCTCTCCTACTCACTCTGATTGAACAAGTGCTCTGCTCTTAGAACATCATAGATGAAACCAAACTAGCACTACACATGGTTAGGGTGATATCTCTTAATGATAAAATCTCTCCATCCCATCAAATAAAACTTGGTGATCATATATTATTTCATTGCTTCATCATCCCATCCAAATTGAAGGCCTCTATATGGCATCCATGTAATGTAATCTAGGCATAAAGTATCAAAAATGTCTATAGAATCTCATCTCACCCATGTGCCCTAACTATACCCCTAATAACATGTACCAACTAGAAACCATTGGATACTTATGCTAGTGAATTTATGATGTCCCTAATGGTCATTAGATAACAATGTGCTTCTAACTCCAAATTTATAAAAGCAATGAAGCCCCAAAGCTAGTTACCCCTTTATAAGCTCACAAGTGGATCTCTTTATACAAATGTGCTAACATAAGAGGACCCTAGGAAAATACTCAAAAGTAATAAACCATTTAGCCACAACATCTTCTAGGCTTAGATGAAACCATTGACTGCTCTTGTTTGGTAGGAGAATATTAAAAATAAGAGACATCACCACCAGGATCAATCTATCAATGGTACCCTCATCTAAGCACCCATAAATGTCAACACATTTATCCTACATTCCCACCTGTAATCCCCCCACTAGGTGATATAATGTCCAAACCTATGTATGAGACCTCAAATATATCTGGTCTCCTTGCATAGGAAAATGAAAAATCTTGTAGATATCCTCTAGAGTGACTGTCATCTCACCCATGATGAAATGAAAGGTAATGGTCTTCAAGTTCCAGTGTTCCACTAATTTTGTAATCAAGGCCTAATTAATGTGTATCATGGATGTAGTCGTTACATCATGAATACCAACCAAATCTAATATTCCAAACTCTACCTCCATAAATTTATGCATCTCATGAAGCACCTCTAGATGTTACAACCATGATGCCATCACTCCTAGATCCTCCTGCACTAATCACCATCCACCCATCACTACCTAAATCATCAAATACCTATCATAACTCATCTCTCCTATCTATCTCAAGTCACATAAAATCCCCAACTCATCCCTAATCCTTTATCACCTTTATTGATTTAAACTATATAAAACACCCCCATCCTTACCTTATTAATCCCCCACCCTAACCTAACCCCTATCTCACTACCATTCTCAAAACTATCACACATCTCCACACCCCTACACATTAACATATAATTAACCTAATAAAACCCCTCCTTTCATTCATAACCTCATTTATTACCTTCACACCTTCTAAGTGTTCCTCAACACCCACTTGATCACCTTTGCTATCTACCCCATCCTATCCATCTAACCCACCCAACCTACCTATCTAACTCCCTAAATTATCCAACCTAACCCTTCATTATAACACTCAACTATTTTCCAAGGCACTAACAAAATCACTAATCATGAGGTTGCCCTTAGTGGTAGTTTTGACAAAACTACCACTTAACACTTGTGGTTTTGTTAACCTTATGGTCAAATAAAACTACAAATCCCTAACCAACAATATTACAAAATTTCAAATTTATAATCGTGGTATTGCAATACATGACTCCCTACATATGATATTGTAATATTGTAACTATGTACTTTTGGTATTGCATTACCACTTATTACTTCCTCAAAATCACTAGTTATGATGACAAAATCATGACTAAGGGCAAAATTGATAGTCACAATTTTTCTAAAGCAACTTGATCGACATCATTTTCCCCAAAAATCCATTCAAGAATGACTAAAAACTAAAAAAATCCATAAAAACACTAAGCTAGGGTTTTGATACTCACTGCAAGTCTAGTATCAGCCTCTTTCTAGTGCTCTTAGACTCTCTCACCATGATGGGAAGCTTGGGGGAGCTAGTCTATGGTCTCACCTTAGATCTTAAATCACTAAAATTTAAACAATAAAAATGACCCAATTTTGACCCTTTTTTCCTCTATGACCCCCCCATATACCCCTAATCACCCATTACTAACACTAACTATCTCCAATATCATCCAAATACAAAATTAACCCAATCCACTCACTTTTAATCATCTTTAACATCATCAAGGGCATGGAATGTTCAACTAATTACCATCCACCTTATCCTACATCAATAAATACATTGGCATAAGGTCTTTTTGGACTATGTAGGCAACAATTGGGCTCACTCTTGTGCCCAGGGATAGCTTGGCCACCATTCATCCCTCATCATTGTCCCATCTTAAAACTAGTCACTTAATGATCACATGTTATTTTTGACCCCTGAATCTTATGAAAATTAGCTCTCTATTATTGATCAATAATCATCATCCCTATTATACATTTTAAAGATTTACCTAACATGTATCCTTGCTATGGCACTTATCAGTCACTTGAACCCATCATATTTACATCAACCTCATCTTGAAAATTGAGTAATTTTTCTAGACATTGGTCGCTTGTCTACAACCCTTCACTTGAGCTAATTTATCCTCTTCAATCTTGGGGAATTTCAATCATTATTATTAATCAGGGGATCCCAACCCCATATTATTATTATCCTATCCTTATCCCACCCTAGTATTTTTGTTTGAGTAACCATCTAGGTTGATTTCTCTTCACATGCTCCTTCAAGGGGGTATTATATTAATAATATCTAACATCATCTAACATCATGGTTTTACTTTGAAATACCACCACTCCTTCCACTTAACTCCACTACAATTCCATTTCAAAGAGTGATAAAATATATGCACTAAATTATGCTCACCCTACTAATTACACTAACTTCTGCTAGTTTAGTCTAATTTCTATATTTCCTAGCTAAATTAATTAATATCCTAATAACCTCCATCCAATTATTATATACTATAAACCTTAATTAAATCCCCAAAACCAATTAATACCCTCATTAAAACCCCCAATAGAACCTATTGCCCATTAACCTACTCCCTAATACAACTAGCTAATTTAAAATTCCAAAAATAATCTACCTACCCAACCACCACCCTATCCTAGCCTCTAATAAAACCCTAAACCCTATGGGGATATTTTTATAATTGTAAGATTATATAAATCATTCCCATTCTATCCCATTTCTTTTAGAATTCTCTAAGTCTAGAGATCTCCATGGAATTAAAAATTACATGGAAAATTCTTAGCCCTTGATTTCAATGGCCCAAATTTGAATTTGAGCCATTGATCTCTCCCTTCATATATATTTAACCAAGATCTCCCTCCTAATCTAAACTAAATTTTAAAATGATCAAATTAATGCTAATATTTCATCTAAAAAGCCTTCTTACATCCATCCATAGCTAACATCAAGCTCATTCAATAATTTGGAAGCCATTGTTAACACTAAGAAAAAAATCCAACCTTTTAAATTTTGAGCATCAAATAATCCATTTTCAAATATTGGAGTGGAACCATAAGGAGGTAAAATGATGGTAAGAATGTTCTTATTGTGTTGATTGCCTCTTTTATCCATTCTTATTGGTGTGATTAAGTTTTAGGTTTTTATTACTAGAATTAGTAATATAGATTGGATATAAAATTTAGTACACAAGTATTAATATGATTTAAAGGGAAACCAAGTATTTAGAATAACCCTTGTGAAGTTTGAAAACTGTTTGAAGTGAAATAGACTATTAAACCCTCTCACAATCCCCTAAAGAATGCACATAATTTTGTATTTTGCATGATTATGAGCATAATTGGATTAATCAAGGATATTTGTATATTTGGGAAGATATATAGTGTTCATATAGACCTGGGTAATGTCTTAGAATTGTTTTAAATTCTTTATAACTAAAGATATTGAATTTGGAGTCCTCTCAACCTCTACAATCAAGGAACTAGGGTTTCTAAACTAAAAACCCTATAAATTGAATTATAACTAGTGGAAAAGATTGAAAGTTTGTAATGATTCCCATTTTGACATGTTTAAAATTAATCACAAGTTTTTATTTTGATACCATATGGTATAGTATGGTTTTGAGGTCTAAGCAAGCGGATAGAGGGCTAAGAGGCATAATTAGATTGGTGCTAACAAAGGAAAGGGCATGTGTAGAGAGAGTTAAGTATTTAAACTTCATGGAGGCTTGTAAGGAGATAAAGGGTAACTTAATATGGGATTATATCTTTAGGGGAGTTTTCATAGTGTTCATACAAAGGAAAATTGTGAAAAAGGCTACAAGCCAAGTAGTGTCACTATGAGTTGAGGTGTGAAAGTGAAGAATGGAAAGTGAATGAGTGGTTTAAGGGGGTTAATACAAGTGTAATAAAATAATGAAATATCATCCACAATATCTATTGGTGTTCATTAGATCATTCACAAGATTTAGTGTTTTAATCCTTGAGAGATCAACTAGTGAGACTAGTGAATGAGGAAAGTGAAAAGAAATGAATGTAATGAATTGAAATGAGTGAGTAATGATTAATGGGTCTAATGATAGGTTTAAATTAATATAATATGTTTGGTAAATATTATTATGGAAAATGAGGTTATAAATCCTAGAACAAGTTGAAAGTCTCCCATTGAAGATGGAACCTAGTGAACCAAGCAAAACATCAAGCAGTTGATCAAACAAGTTTATATCAAGGAGATGGTGTGTTTGAGGCTTTTCCCATGTACCTCTACGTCATTAATTTTGGATTAGTTTTGAATTAGATCATTCTATATATATGATTGACCATATCATCTTAAGTATGAGCCTTCTCAAATAATAATTAATTAAGGGTATTAATTTTTAATCCAAGATTAATTAAAATAACATAAGGGAGTCATAGTGAAAGTTTAGAGTGGATTGAGATAAAATGGGTTATCTTCCTCTCAAATTTTTTTTGGGATTAAATAAATTTATAATATGAAGTTATATGACTTTTTATACCATGTGGGTAGCATAATTTATTCATGTATCCTAGGTTGTCCATGACCCATTGAGAGTCTTAAGAATGGGGTACTGAATTGGTATCTACCTTGAATTATATAAGAGTATCAAGGATAATATAGAGTAACTAGTCTTCATGTTCAATTTTAATACAAATTTATACTTAATGCACAAATATAATTTAAATGGATTAAGTTTTTTTGGTCAACCTATTATTTCCATAGTAAACAAAGTTATATGTAAAAAAAATCTAGTGAGTTTTTTTGGTTTCCAAACATAAGGTTGTAACATTGATCATCCAACACAATTGTTCAAATTTGACAACTTCCTTTTCACTCAATCTTCACAAGTCATATTGCATATGATAATGATTTGAGAAAACTTTTGCTCAAATATCACTCATTGAAAGGCCTTAGTAAGCATCATCTTGGCTATTGGGTTGCCATAATTTTATTTCAAATATGGCATTTGTTAAGGTTGTGCACTTGAAAAAACACGTAGGGATACATTTCCCAAATTAAAATACTTAAGGGCAAGTGATAGATAAACATTTGTTCATAGTGATCTTATGTCCTTTCATAATGTTTATTTTTAGAAACACAAATATGTGATTACATTCATTGATGATTTATATCATAGAACTTGGGTCTAATTTCTAAAAAATAAAAGTGAAACCTATGAGAAATTCAAAAATTTAAAGGCCTTTGTCAAAAACCTATCGGAGAGATAAATTAAACATCTCAAAATATAATGGAGGAGATTATTTCAATAATCAAATTATTAACTTCTATGAATAGGTAGGAATTCAACTTCAACATACTATACCCTAAACCTTTCAATAAAATGATGTAGATGAACATAAAAAATACACACCAAAGGAAATGGATAATTTCATGGTACATTCCAAATCCTTACCTCCATAATATCAGGAAAAGGTAATTCAATGTGAAACATACATCCAAAATTTCCCTTCATAATGTGTAGTGTAAAATATGACTCCCAAATAAAAATGGTTTAGAGTCAAGCCAAATGTTTTTGATTTCAAAGTTTTTAGATGTAATGCATGGGCACACATTCTAGATAAAAAACAAAAATAAATGGAAAGGAAGGGCTACCCTTGTATCTTTTTCATCTATTATGAATATGTGAAGGAATAATTTATTCTTGTTATAGGTACCATTAAAGTGATTTACTAGTGGGGTGTGTTATTTGATAAATAAATCTAGGTTTTCACATTAAAATATCCTATTGCTCTTCATCCATTACCTTTTAATGAGTTGGACACAAATTTTGAGGTCTCTTATGAAGAATAATATAGTTTAGATGAATCACATTCTGAGAGTTACTATAGTTTAGATGATAATCCACAAGCATGATATCCAACACCTCCATGAATTTCAAAAGACATTCAGATGCACTTGCATAAAAAATATAACCTATACCAAAATGGGTTTAAAACATTTTTCATAAGGATATTGAAATGGCATGGGATTTAAGAGATCCAGTCATGGTGAGATCACATTTACACACACACATACACACACACACACACACACACACACACACACACACACACACACACACACACACACACACACACACACACACACACACACACACACACACACACACACACACACACACACACAATTATGATAGAATATCTTCTTTCTATAAATAAAAACAAAACTTGGGACTTAGGTTCATGTCCAAAAAGAAGAAAATTAGTGTTGATCAAGTGGGTATACTACACCAAGTATGCATCAGATGATTCTATTGATAGATATAAATCCTAGCCTCTGGTAAAATGTTTTTCTCAAGTTTAAGGTGTTGAATACCATAAAATATTTTCTCTAATTTTTAATATGAATTCAATCAGGCTAGTGTTCTCCTTGGATGTAACATAGGGATGGGAAGTCCATCAAATGGATGTCAAAAATGCATTCTTGTATGGAGACTTACAAGAAAATATATACATGTCCTAACCTCTTGGGTCCATAAGTAGTGATAACTCTAGTTATATGTATAGATTGAAAAATTCCTTGTATGGTTTGAAATAGGTTTTATGACATTGGTATGAAAATATCGACACATTCTTAATAAACATTAGATTTTCAAGGAGACCCTTTGAATCCATAGTCTAAACTATTAAAGTGGATGGGAAAATATTAATTTTGGTTATCTATTCAATGACTTGATCATCACAAGGAGTTCCACCAAGAAGATTCATAATTTGAAGGATCAAAGAATAAAGTCTTTTGAGATGATTGACTTGAGCATGTTTCATTTTTTACTTGGGATTCAATTTTTACAGTCTAATATTTTTTTTAATTAATTTAAGTATGATGAAGACATTTTGAACCACTTCAACATGAAGGAATGTAAGTGCACATCAAACCATTATCAATCTATAGTCAATATTTCTACCAAGTTTTATTTGCCTTTGATTTATGGTGTACTCTACATGGAATTGGTGGGAAGTATTATTTACTTAAATAATACTCATCTTGATATTTCATTTTTATGAATTTGGTATCATGATAATGTCAAGACCCCCATGAAATACATTATCAAAATTAAAAACTCATCTTAAGTTATGTTCATAGTAATAATAACTATGGGATTGAGTATAATTTTGGATGAAAACTCTAATTTTATGGTTAAAATTCTAGTGGAAACACAACAATTGTCATCTACACAAACAATGATTGGGTAGGAGATCCAAATGACCTTAATTCAACTGTAGGTTATATCTACCTTCCTAGGGTAGGTCCTATGACTTGGTCTTAGAAAAATTGGACTACTATTGATTTTTCTACTATAAAATTTGAGTGTAGTAGATTTGTCACTATCATATGTGAATTAATTTGGATTCGATGATTGATTTCTAAATATAGATTTACATAGACTAAACCCACTCCACTTTAGTGTGATAATCAGAGTGCTATCCATATTTCTCATGATACACTGAGAACCAACACACAAATCACATTGATATCCAATACATTAAATTTATAAATTTATATAGGATAAGTTTGTTGATCTTAAAAAAATTCAAATATATGATGAGGCTACAAACATATTCATAAAAACCTTGCTTGAGGCTTGATTTGTTTAATGTACATAAATTTTGGGAGTTGATGTAGGAACATTAGCCTATTTTTATGTTTGGAGTCATTAGGGAGTTAGTATAGTCATTTAAAGTCTATTTGAATAAATCTTAGGTGTTAGAGTATTGTCAATTTTGAATAAGGGATGTATTGGCATTTTCTCGCCAATTTGCTCTATTTAAAATTTTGAATATTTTAAAAAAAGTTCATGAGATATTCATTTTGTTTTAAAAGGTCTCACCACCATAAGTTATGTGGTTAGGTTCTTGATGATTAGGTTAGATGTTTTTTTCATTCCCAATGTACAAATGGGATTTATAAGGGAGTTAGGAGTTGGTTATGTTAGTTATGAGTCTTTTTGAGATAAATAGTATTTTGGGGTGTAATGAGTCATTCAATTGATAGAGATAAGAAGTGGTTTTGGATTCAAAATATAAAATTTATAAAACCCCATAAATAAATGAATTCTATAATTTATTATTTTTAAATATCAAAGTTACAGTCCTTATTCTCTGTGTGAGTTTAATAGAAGTTTTTTGAGCAAGCATGATTAGCAAAGGAAAGTGCAAATAAAGAAAGTTGATATCATCTAAGAAAGTAGGTAAGTTTACACATGATTTAAAATGGTGTTAACAATGTCTACTAATTTAGTTTCAAAATCTTGATGAAGGTTCAAGTGGCAAACTGTGCAATACCGTGCTTATGTTAGTTAACAAGTAAAAGTGACTATATTTGATTGAATGATGAAATGAAAATTATTAACAACTTATTATTGTATTGGTAACATATTAAAGGGATCTTATATTGTTATTGAGAGTATATATTTCATTTTTTACTTGGTATTCATTAGTGTATTATCAAATATTATCATAGACCCCTATATGTTACTATTTTCTCTCTCTTACACATCTATGCAGATGTTCAATAATGTAAAATGGTTATGAAGTTGTTAGATAATACTTGAATTCATTGAGAAGGAATACCTTTTTATTCCTCAGTAGGTTATTAAAATTTTATTAAAGTTTTTAAGAGGTTTTTATTGGTTTGAACACTTACTTTGTTAGTAAAAGTATACAAACCCTATAATCTATGGTGACTCTGTGTTAAGTCAACCTATAACTTTGCATGAAATAACCTATAGAAATGTCCAAGGGAACATATAAAGTTTAAATGATATGAAAGAGGGTTATAGAGACTATAGTAATCACTTATAATTCTTGAAATCCATAATACTGGTCAAAATGTAAATTCATTCCCTCTTTATTAGATAGACCTATGACTGTGTGCAAATTCAATTTAAAACTTGAATAAATCCATTTACAGGGACCTCAAGGTTAGAATCCATAATTTTTAAAAGTTTAATAATGAAGGTTCAGACTTAAAACAATAATTAAAGTCTCTTTAAATATCTTATAAAGATGAAAGCCTCAATTTGGAGCCTCTTGGGTTACACAGTTCCTTGAAACCCTAAAACTAGGGTGTGAGCACTAAAATCCATCCCTAAGATGTTCTAACCATGGAAAATTCATAGAAATTTGTAATTTGATATAGTTAAATTCAAGTCAACACATTTTTTGGGTTTTTTTTTAATTCCATACAATAAATTACAAATATAGAGGACTGAGAGGAAACAGGGTAATGAAGGCCTAATTAGGCCTAGATAGAGAACAAAAGAGGTTGAGAAAAGTGTCATTCAATTTGAGTTTGTGTTTGAAGCTTCACATAGAGTAAAATAAGGATAAAGGGTACTAATATCAATCATTATTTTCTCCATTTTCATCCATATAATGTCATACATGGATAAATAGCCAAGAAAAAGGCTACTAGACTATGTCTGCCAAGGTATGTAGAGTGGTGTAGTGAGTAAAATGATGTTATGGGAAGTTTATGGTTTGAGTGAAATGTGATAATATATCATAAAGAGTATATAGAAAGTTTAAAGAAACTTAAATTATTCCATTTAATCCTATAACCCATAGAGGTACAATGAACTAATGATATATTGTCAAGAAGTGCAAAGTGAAATAAAGGAAAATAGAGAGAAAGTTATTACCCTTTGCATCACTTGGTATCAGAGCATAAATATCATTGGAAAGAAGCTAGATAAGATTGAAAGCTAAAGAAGGTACAAATTTTATTATTATTTTTATTTATGCATTTGATTAGTTCATTGAAAGTATGATGAATATTGTTTGAAGAGATTACTCAAAGGAAGATTATAGGTAGTTGGTCAAGGTAGGTTGAGAGACAAGAGAGGCTTAATAAAAGAGCTAAATAAGCACACAAGGAGAGAGTAGAGTGATTTCTCAAATAATTTTATCTAAGAAGAAATCTTGGATAAGGTATGGGGTAAGGTTCAAAATACTTGCTTAAGGTGAAGTAAGGTGCAAAATACTTGATATAAGAGAGAAGAACTACCTAAAAAAAAGGACCAGTTAAGAGAAGAAGAGAGAGGTAAGATACTTTAAGATGAATAGGTAAAAGGATTGTTTACAAGTTTATCAAATCATTTGCCACTTATTTAAATCAATGAGTATCTAGACCACTTTGTTGATAAGGTGGGTATGCTAAGATTATTGGCTATGGAGGGAAAAATTAATGATTAGGTTGAGAGAGCACAACAAAAAGATAAGGTTCATGAGGTTGAAGATATTGAAGACATTGTAGTAGATAAGGTGTAACCATAAGTAAAAACACAAAAAATATCAAATCTAATCATAGAGAGAATAAGCAAGCAAGAGCAAGAGAGAGATTTATAAGAGGACAGGCAGGAGGTTGTTTTCATTAACTTGTGTGTTCCATGTGTAGGTTGGTTACAAGAGAACACTAAGAAGCTAAAGATGATCAAGTGGGAGATCAAATCATAAGAATATGACCTCAAAGGAGGAAGCAAGAGATATAAGGATAAAAAAGGATCCATCATAATATTTATCAAGCATCACAAAGGCCTATGTGTCTCAAATAGGCCATGGGATCTAGGAGGAGGAGTCCTTGAACAAAGAGAGCTAAAAAAGAACATCAAAGTTAAAGCAATTATAACTTTGTATGAAAGTTTTCATTTTCTTCTTGATATTATGATGTAGGAACATCACTACCTCTTTGTATATATTAGTGTATTTTTATGTTTAGAGTCATTAGGGAGTTATTCTAGTCATGTCAATTATATAGAAATCAATCTTAGGTGTTAGAGTAGTGTCAATTTTTAATAAGGGATACATTCACATTTTCCTGCCAATTTTCTTTATTTGAAAATTTGAATATTTTGATAAAATTTCATGATATATTCATTTTTTAAAGAGTTCTCACCACCATAAGTTATGTGGTTAGGTGCTTGATGAGTAGGTTAGATGGTTTATTCATTCCCAATGTACAAGTGGGAGTTATAAGGGTAGTTTGGGGTGTAACTATTTATTCAACTAAGAAGAGAGAAGAATGGGGTTTGGATTCAAAAGATAAAATGTATAAAACCCCATAAAAAAATGAATAATAGAATTTATTGTTTTTGAAGATCAAAGTTTTAGTTCTTTTTTTTGTGTGATTTTAATGGAAGTTATCTGATCAAAGCATGATTAACAAAGAAAAGTGTAAATAAATGAAGTTCCTATCATCTAATCAAGTATGTAAGTTTACGCATGATTTCAAATGGTGTTCAAAATGTCTACTAATTTA
This sequence comes from Torreya grandis, assembly GCA_037957365.1. Taxonomy (NCBI): domain Eukaryota; kingdom Viridiplantae; phylum Streptophyta; class Pinopsida; order Cupressales; family Taxaceae; genus Torreya; species Torreya grandis. The sequence goes on along the minus strand of JARHVA010004362.1, from coordinate 160,873 downwards.
TTTTCAAAATCTTGATGAAGGTTCAAGTGGCAGATTGTGTAATACCTTGCTTCTGTTAGTTAACAAGTAAAAGTGACTATATTTGATTGAATGATGAAATGAGCACTGCCAATAAATTATTATTATATTGGTAACATCTTGAATGAATCATATATTTTTATTGATAGTATCTATTTAAATTGATAATTGTATTCATTAGTGTATGATAAAAGATTATCATAGAACCCTATATGTTCCTATGTTCTCTGTCTTACTCATCTATGCAGACGTCCAATAAGTTAAAATGGTTGGGAAGTTGATAAATACTACTTGAATTCATTGAGAAGGCATACATTTTTATTCCTTATTAGGTGATTAAATGTGTATTAAAGTTTTAAAGAGGTTTCCATTGTTTTGGACACTTACTTCATTAGTAAAAGTATACAAACCCTATAATCTATGGTGATTGTGTTTAGTCAAATGTAAATTTACATGAAACAACCTATATAAATGTCCAAGGGAACATATAACATTTTAAAGAGATGAAATAGGGTTAGAAAGAATAGGATTAATCACTTAGAATGCTTGAGATCCATGAGATTTATCAAAGTGTAAATTCATTCTCTCTTTATTAGATAGACCTATGACTATGTACAAATTCAATTTAAAACTTGAATAAATCCATTTATATGGACCTCAAGGTTGGAATCCATCATTTATTAAAGTTTAATAATGAATTTTTAGACCTAAAATAATAATTACAATCTCTTGAAATATCTTAGAAAGATGAAAGATCAATTTGGAGCCTCTCGTGTTACATAGTCCCCCATAACCCTAAAACTAGGGTTTGAGCACCAAAATCCATCCCTGTGACATTATAACCATGGAAAATGT
>JARHVA010004362.1:130000-155000 GCA_037957365.1 Torreya grandis | reverse complement strand
TCTAAAGGAGTGGCACAACATTTATGCAGAGAGAAAGAGATTCTCAAGAGATATTCCTACCAAACAAACCAAAAGTTTCTACCAAGAAATAACCATAAATACCTATAACAACTAAGAATCTTATTGAAAGATATACCATAAGTCAAAAGGCTCTCAAAGAAGGGAACACTACAAACCAAAGGAGGTAGCTTGGAAAATAAGTATTATTGGATTTGAAAAAAGAAATAGGAATGGAGGAAGAATTAGCTGAGTTAGCAAGAAGGAGTGAATGTGAATATCTACATGAACCAAACATGCTAGAAAGTAACATCAAAATAACATTCCAATAAGGCTTTCTTGAACAAATCAAAAAAAGCTCAAGAGAGTCTTCAAACTTTTTATCTTATAAAAAGATTGTGGATTAGTAAATAAATGTCTACTATCATGCTGACCAAGGGACTGATATAGAATTTGAAGATGTGATCCTGAGTACCTTTGGTATTCATATCACAAGAAAACCCATCATGAATGGAGAAGGAGAATTTGTAGATGACAACAGGGCTCCAGACATAGCTACTTTTAAATTTCCTATTCTATATGTAACAGACATAATGAAAATGAAAAATATCTCACCATCTAACTTGACCAATTTTAGAGGTACGTTATCAAAATATTCAAACATATTTTTTTTTTGAATTTGATATCCTCTATAGAATCTATGACTATATGCAAGATGCAAAAAAATTGAAACTTTTTCCTACCAACCTCAAACACTCATCACTTCGTTGGTTTATGGGATTGGGTAGTAATTCAGTTTGTAATTGGGAAGACATGAAAAAGAAGTTTTTGGTTAAGTATCAAGAGTATAGACGAGGAAGAAATTATATAATAAATGGAATCTTTAGGATGAATTAAAAAGTGGATGAATCTTTGGAAGACTACATTGAAAGATTCATGTTTAGTGTATAGAAATTCAAGCAAAGTACACTAGGAGAAGAGCCTATAAAACTCATCTTCCTAAAAGGATTCAAAGAAGATTGTCTAGAAACCTTGGACCTAATGAGTGGGGGAGATATCTCAAAAATTAAATTCATTGAAATCAAAGAGCCGAGAAAAAATTATTCCAGGTCTACCATAAATAAAAGTCGATGTAGAAAGCTTCCACTAGCAGCTATAAGTGGCTTATCAAAATCTAAAGTTAATAACCTATTACAAGAAATAAAACAAGATATCATTATTAACTTGGCCACCCAACTAGATAGATTTTATATAAGGAAAAATAAATTAGCCTTAGATCAAGCTTTGACCATCTATTATCCAAAATTCAAGAAGAAGATAGACTATAGGTGTCATGAGGTTTGGGCTAAAGTAGCTAACATCATAGCTGAAGAACCATAAAAAGTAGAGCTACACTCAATAAGATGAGATAGGGACCAATTTTTATATGTTTTATAAAGAAATCCATGGGTTCAAGGACAATCTTATCTAGGTATGGGACAAAATTCACCTTTTTGAAAATTTTACCTTTTTTAATTCACAATCTGCAAATGCTTCTCCCAATTGGATTAGTCCATGGATGAATGTCCCACCTCATAATCTCATCTAGCATCCACCTTAAAAATTCCACCCCACCACCTCCTGGTAGCCTCCAAAAAATGTATCCCTGTATTGGATACAAGCTTGGAAACCACCCCAAGGCCCACCCCTCACAAATTAGTGGAAGTAGCCCTGGAGACCCAATCACCCCTGGGGAAAATATCATGGAGGATTCTATCCATAGCAATAACAACAATATCTTGCTCTTATGCCCAATACATAAGCTACACCCAAGCATAATCAGCTCCCTTCTCAACCTATAAAAAATCTTGCAAATAAGTCAATGTAAACAACATTTAGTATTAAACCTATTCAGAACCTAGCATATGTAATGAACATCAATGAAATTCACATGCATTTAGGAAGAGTTATACCACCCCCATCCCCACCCATAATAATAGAGTCAAATCAAAAAACTCTAGAAGATCATGCTAACCCACCTTCACCACCATAATAAATTTTTGAACTAGAAAATAAAATTATTGATACAACAGTCCTATCATTTTTAGAATGTCTTAGCTTTTATTGCAACACAATTGAGCCTAAATTTGACTTCATAGAGCAGCCCAAGAATCTCTATGTTAAAATTCCTCTCCTCTAAGCCATCAAGGATGTGCCCATATATTCTAAAGCTATAAGAGACCTATGTATACATAAAATTGGTAGGAAGAAGAAGGATCTTAATATAGTTCATGTGATTGGTTAGTTGGTAGACATTATGCTAGGAAACACCCTGCCAAAGAAATATTCAGATCTAGGATGCCCAATAGTAATAGTCTAGATCCATGAAAAGTAGTTGTCTAATACATTGATAGACTTGAGGGTTATAATAAATAAAATTCCAATTAAAACCATGAAAAAATTATAGCTGAATATAATATTAATCCCACATCTACAATGCTACAAATGGTTGATAGGTCTACAGTCAAACTAGAAAGAGTAATTGAAGATCTTGTCATTATTGTAAATTCTTGGGAGTATCCTAAAAATTTCATTATGTTGTAACCAAAGTATAATCTGGGTGGATACCCTCTAATTTTAGGATGACCTTGGCTTACCATAGCTGATGTATTCATTAGCTATAGATCAGGTAACATGTTGATATCCAATGACAACCACACTAAGAAGTTGGTCATTTATCCTTTAGCACAACCATCCTTGGAACTAAAGCATACATTATGGGATGAAGAATATGAGGCAAACCAGCCTCCCTTGATTCCTGTATTCACCATAGACCATGCATGCACCTTGGTAGATCAAGAGGAAGATATAATTCTCTCAAATTTTATCCAAAATAATTACCAGACTAATCTTGAAGATCCCAACAACTTGCAATGTGTAAAGTGCCCATTTTCCAACCTATAGAAAGAAGATAAATCTATTGGATTTATACAAGAAACATTCCATTATTTGTTACATCATAGATATAGCCACACCAGATCCATCAACAATTTCAAAATGATGAAAGCACTTGAAAATCAAATTAAAATTTCTCCAAAAAAAACATTGCTTATTAATAGCAAGTTGGAGTCAAATGAAGAAAAGTGCCTAGTTAGCATGTTGCATGCAAACCAATGCATTTTTACATGGGATTATGAGGATATGCAATAAATTAGCCCAGAAACATACACACATCACATCTATATAAAATAGGAGTGCTAACCAATCAGACAAACATAATGTAGGATGAATCTAGATCTTAGAAAAATAGTCAAAGTGAAACTATAGAAACTCATGATCGCTGGATTTATATATCCCATCTTAGAAAATGAATGGGTTTCACCATTGGTAATTATACCAAATAAAAATAGAAGTGGAATGTTTGAATAGATTACAATGAACTTAATACAAAAACTAGAAAGGATCATTTTTCTTTACCATTCATTGATCAGGTATTGGACACACTAGTAGGGAAAAAATATTTTGGCTTTCTAGATGGCTTCAATGGTTATAACTAGATTAAAATTGCTCATGAGGACTAGGAGAAGACCACATTCACTTGTCCTTGGAGTAATTATTATTATGCTATATTACATTTTATATTGTTCAATGCTCATGCAACATTTTAGAGGGCTATCTTGAGTATCTTTTTTGATCGAGCCAATGAATGTGTAGAAATCTACATGGATGACTTCATTATTTATGGAGAAACATTTGATTAGTACCTAAAGAACTTAAAGAAAGTATTACAATGTTTTCAAGAGAACCATTTGTCCTTAAGCTACAATAAATGCTACATACTAATGATAGAAGGCATTGTCTTATGCCATCATGTATCTATTAAAGGAATCAATGTTGACCCTATAAAATCAACATAATAAAAAATATATATGTACCTAAAAAATAGGATGCCAAGATTTTATTAGGATATGCTAGTTACTATAAAATATTTATCAATAATTTTAGCAAAGTAATAACACCATTGTTTACTCTCCTGACCAAAAATGTTGAATTCATATGGACTCCTGCTTGTGATGCAACCTTCAAAAAATTGAAGGAATTGTTAATCACCACCTCAGTTCTATGTGGTCTTGATTGGAAGATTTCATTCCATATTCACATAGATGCTTTATATATTATCTTGGGAGCTATGCTAGGCCAAAAATTAGAATCACTCAACTATGTTATATATTTCTTAAGCAAGAACCTATAAACAACATAATTAAATTACATAGTCACTGAAAAATAATTTTTGGTAGTAGTCTATGCTATCAAAAATTTATATCACTACATAAAAATGTATCAAGTCTTTGTTCATATAGACCATGCATCCATTAGGTACCTTATGAATTAAAAAACTATCCCAGGTAGAGTGATAATATGGTTGCTCTTATTACAATAATTTGATCTAACTATTGTAGATAATCCTAGTAAGGAAAATGTCATGGTTGACTTCCTATCATGACTACAATCCCCTCAAGAGGATACCATAGTGGATGACTCATTTATAGATGAAAACCTATTCTTCCTCACCCTTACTACACCATGGTATGTTGATATTACTAACTACCTTGTAGCAGGGCTACTTCCACAATACTTTCTCCCTAAATAAAAAAGAGTTTTGATTCAAAAAAGTGGCAATTATTCTTGGTCATCTAGATTCTTTTTATATACTAGGCCTGACTCCATCATTAGAAGATGTCTCAGAGAAGATGAAGTTCTAGATATCTTCAAAACTTGCCAGATGAACCTTGTGGAGGGCACTTTGCAACCAAGAGTACAATAGTAAAAATATTGAATACATGGTATTATTGGCCCTCAATCCATCAAGATGTAACAAGTTATATGACTCATTGTGATCAATGTCAATGTATAGGGAGACCCACAAGTTTGGATGAGATGATTTTATAGCCTCAAATGGTACTTGAACCATTTGAAAAATAGGGCCTAGATTTTGTAAAACCTTTTGGTCCAAAATAAAAAAACAAAGAGTACATCCTTATATGTACTGATTATGTCACTAAATGGGTAAAAGTAAAAGCTCTTATGCATGTTAAAGATGAAAAGGAGAAAATTTCATTTATGAATAAATATTCACAAGATATGGTGTGCCATGATAAATATCCATTGATCAAGGACCACAATTTACTACTGATTCAATTACCACTCTGGTCTAACAATATGAGATTAGGCATAAGAAATCAACCCAATATCATCTACAGTCTAATAAATAAGTGGAAGTCACCAATAAAGAGTTAAAAATAATTTTAAATAAGACTGTTAGTATGTGCCATAAGGATTGGGAGGCTACACTTCCTGAAGTTGTTTAGGTGTACAAAATCATGTGGAAGACCACTAAAGGCTTCACCACAGATGAGTTGGTCTATGGGAAGAAACTTATCTTGATTATTTAATTTGATCACAATACCTTATAGACAACACTAAAAATTGAGATGGATATATATGAAGCACACAAAAAAATATTATATAATTGAATGCCTTAAATGAATTCAAATAGTAGGTACTGCAGATTATAGAACTTGTACAATAGTAGTGCATTAGATGGAATGATAGGTATATTAAGACCAATAAATTCAATACAAGAGATTAGAACCTTATTTTTTATTCAAAATATAAGGATCACAAAGACAAACTCTAGACTAGATGTCTTGATCCATTTGAGATTGAGCATGTTCATGACAATGGAATAGTGCAACTCTAGACCATTGATCTGGTGATATTCCATCTATTAGTCAATGGCCATAGGTTGAAATTATACCAAAAGCCACTCACTCAATAGGAATTTACCAGGTAGGTATATAATAAATTACAAAATGGATTCAATGATGTGTTAAATCAATATGATGTTTCACCAGCCATAGGGAGAACCAGCCAACAAGTAGATGGAGAGGAGGACATTCTAGCCCTCCTCTGACACGAAGACTGAGATATTTGATAATCCTTGACCATTCAAACTCAAAATTGACATGGCAAAGACCCAAAATAAACATTCTACTATAGGTAGTAGTTAGAATTAAAAAAATCCAATAATAAAAAACCTTTTTGGGTGTTATTAGTAGTTTTTGGGGAGAAAACTAGCTTGTTGGCTACCCAAAACTATAAAAAAAGGTCCTAATAAAAAACCAACTTGCTAGATATTTATAAGTAAAAACTAAAAATGGATAACATGGAATAATTTTGAGCAAAACTACTCACTTTTTATAACACATATTTTCTTCTAGTTACTTCTAGCCTCAATCTTTAGTATCTACAGGTTCAACTTGTAGTTTCTATGGGAAAGAAACAACTCTAAAAAAAGGGGGCTATAAGGTACACATAGAGCTATTGATGGCATCTTCATGAATTTTACACATAACATCAATTTTTTATAGTTACTACAGGCACCCTCACCATTTCTACAGGCACCTTTGCCAATGAAAAAATTCCTCCAGTTACTACAGACTATTTTATAACTACTATGGGCATCTTCATCATTACTAGACATAGATTTATAGTGACTATGGGATCTACCTATAGTTACTATAGGCACATCCTAACCCCTATATATACCTCTCTAGTAGTTATAAGTTAATTTCTTACAAACTATGTGTTATGGCTTTAGCCATGGACTATTGAGAAATTCATGAAAGACACCAAATAAGCTAGAGGAGTAAAGGAAAATTAGAGTAGAAACTTCAAGCATTACTCAGGGAGGACCATACCCTAGAATAACAAAGAAAGGGATGCAACAAAATCATATACTTTCAATCTCCATTTGGAGTGTTGCAGACTATAATTTTTGGCTCTAGGGACACAAAAGAACCATTCTCAACTTTTGGTAACTTCATGAAAAAATATTTCACTATGAAAATAAGTGAGAAATGGGATCCTTTCTCGTACATAGGTTTCAAGTTTGAAAAACTAGTGATTACCAAATCAAAATTTCTCTAAACAAATATTCTATCAACAAACATCATCATTTCACAAGGAGTAAGATAGAAGAGAAATAAGTCATCAATAGGCTCATGCAAAGGAGATGAAGAGTATAAAATATCATCACACACACTCCTCTATGTTCATAGAGAATATGAATATGATAACCAACAAAGATATATAGTGACCATCATGTGGAGGGATGGATATAATCCCTCATACCACTACAACACCACTACTCCAACCCTTTATAGCTCATCATGATTGTATGTAGGTTGTTGAGGGTATCATTAAAGTACATAATCCTATGATCACATAATTACCTAAGGGTAATAATGCATTGAAATCATGACCACCAAGGTAATAATTTCATTGGGAGAAAATAATCTAAGTTTCCATTATATTAAATAACCACATGCAAATTTACTATGCCACAACCCTAGGAACAAAATGGTTAAAAAGGTATGATGTATCTTTTAGTCATAGAAAATCACTTTATTTTTTAACATAGCATGCATTATATTAAAAATTATATTTAATCATTAAAACATCATTCATAGAGTCTTGTCATGTTTCATGCTAACTAAACACTCACACCCTCATCATGACCTTGTCTTATCTCTTTCTATCCTATGTGTACCACGTCACTTTGGGATAAGTGACCTCTCACGTGGGGGAAGATGAATGTTGTGAGTAACCAATCACATTAAAATATATGCATGTGGGGTGAAATCCCATGATTACACCAAAATCCAATGAGGAAAATAATTAATTTTGAGATCATAGCCCATTCAAATAAAGACCTAAGATACACATTATTGCACCCTATAACCAAAACCACCATTTTTGAAGAAACCTACTTCGCTATAGGTAGTAATTTAAAGGTAAAATTAGGTATTTTGAAGAGATATATATTGGATTTTTTTTTAAAGTAAAATAAACTATCTAGAATGGGAGGTTTAGTAGTGATAAGGGAACTCTCAGATCATAGGCAGTTGTAAGGAGACCCAGGCAACTGGGCCATGTTTAGCAGGGTTGGATGGGCTACCTATTTTGAGAAACTACATCATTTTTTATAAATTCTCACTTAATAATTTTCAAGAAATTTTACAAGAGACCAAGTGATAATATTTGGCATTACATTTCTAGTTATAGAAGAATTAGTAAGCTAGGTTATTGGGTTGCCAACAACAGGGGAAAAATAGGAAGAGTAACCTAATGGTCAACTAGCTAGATAATAGTTCCATCAAGATAATGAAAGGCTAGTGTTAAAAAAAGGAGGTGTAGAGAGACTAAGTCTACCCCCATCCTATAAGGAGGTGGACTTGTATATCATCAAATATTTGACATGTGAAGGAAGATACTCTTTGATCTATACCCTCTAATTTAAATTTCTAAATCATTTAAGGCATGGTAGGACTATTTATATCCCAAACCATTTGTGGAATATCCTAAATAAAATGTCTAAAGAATACCAAAATGGGGTAGATAAAGCTTTGTCTCATCATTGTCTAATTTGATTACTGGTTAAACAAGGAATAAGTAATACTAGACCTGACCTCACTTGGGAATAATTTGTAACCCTAAGGGCTAGTGAACCTTGGAAAAAGGAGGAAAATAATGAGGGGGAATATCCTAAAAAACAAGTCTAACAAATAGTACAAGAGGATATTATGAGAACTAGTACAACTATCTAGTCTATAGCTACTCAAGTTTCACCTATAGTTGTTACGAGTAGGGGAAGCTAAAGAAAATTAGTGCTACCTCTTAAGGACATGGAGGAGAAACTTTCAGCAAAACAAACTAGGCATCATATTCCTTCTCCTACAGTTTCACCAAAAAAAGTAGAGTCTCTCACTATGGCTCCTTCAAAAGGAGAAGAAACTCTTCCATCACCAACCACATAGGAAGAGTAGGTTTCAATATCTCCCCCTCCTAAAAAGAAAAAGAATACTGAAGGGAAGAAGCCCTCTACATAAAAGAGAAAGAGACCTCCTCCTAGGAGGTCTCATATAATGAAAATAAAAAAGACAACCCTAGGATCCTCACCTATAAACATTAGTGAAGATGAAGGAAGGAAGGAGGAGCCCAAAATTCATAAGACATTTGATGGGTTTGAAATAACAAAATAGCCTACTAAAGATGAGTCTACAAGGTAAGAAGAAATGTAGTCACCTGAGAAACCCATATTTACAGAGGAATACATGGATCTACACAAATAAATATGATATACAAAAGAAGAAATAAGAATGTAAGATCAGTCTATAAGAGAAGAAGAATTGTTTAAAGAAAGGACCATGGAAAAAATAACAGAGAAAGACACAGTTCCTCATAACCAGGAGTTCCAAACTTGAGAATAAACCATGAAAGAGATATATGGGTTGAGGAATAAAATAATAGATTTAAAAGGAAAAAGATACCTAGAAACACTTCTAAGGGTAGCATAATTTATAGAACCATCTATGAAAAAAGAGCCAAGCAAGAAAGGACATTGGAGGAACTTGCAGAAACTCCCTTAGAAGTGCTTGCAGTAGCTTCATCCACCTTACCTATAGATGGAATTAGTTTACCCCTTGAGGAACTTACAATGAATAATGCTCTAGCCTTGGTACCATTCCAAAATAGGTTCTATTTTGAAGAGACCACTAAAAATATACCTATAGTATAAGAAGTAATTGATGTAGACCTCTTAGTTGCTAGGCTAGCAAAAACTGATGACCTTTTTATTTTTCTTGAATAAAAATTTAGTAGTGATGAAACTTATCATAATAAATTGATACAAAGGTTTACAATATATGTTGAATTAAGGAAGCGGTAGGAAGATTTAAAATAAGTCCTAGAAAAGGCTAAGTATAAGATCACTTATTTGAAAGAGAAGATCACTAAATTACATGAAACTACTGAGATGTTAAAAGAATTCATATCACCCTCTAGGGTATATGCAATATACTTAGAGGAAAAGTGTCTTATATTTAAATATGATAGGATATAAAGTGATTAGTCCTACATGGTATGCGATCCTAAGTCTTTCTTTGAGGTCTATAATCATGTTGATCCTAATTTGTAGGAATAATTGATTGATTTTTACATTCATCAATATGTTGTGCCACATGATAGAATTTGGAATCCCAATATATACCTATGGGATATCCAATTGAATACCTTTACCTCATATATCTTAAATGAAACAAGAATAAAAAAATAGGTTAAGGACTACCAAGATAAATGAAAAGAGGCTACCCTCATGATTAGGGGTGAATCTATGGATTCAAAAGCTATAATAGATGAATGGATTGCCTTTATGAATACAAATACTCCATGAGCATGGGTCAAAAGGAAAAAAGTAGAGGTCTAAAACCACTACTTAAGCCTCGTGGAGGAAGATGGAAAACAAATTTTTGTTTCTTGTTTGCATAGATGAGTAGAAATTTTAGATACCCTAAAAATAAAAGAGCTTTATTCCCCTCAAAATCATAGAGAGGAAATACATAGAGTATATATGTACATTGACCTTGTTAGGAAAATAAGGATAAGTTGGTTGGGGTTGATGTTTCATCCACCCATGTTTTGGTTCCCAATTCTTGATTGGGAAGGGAATGTGCTAGCTGACAGAGAAGTAAAGAATAAAAGGTGGAAAAACATAGATGATGTTAAAGGTTTTTATATCTTTGAAGGGATGGGATGCATTGAGCCCTTAGATTTTAGGAAATATTGTGGATTAAAAATGTAGAAAACGATTGCTTGAGGATAAGCAAGAGGTTAAGTAGGGTGTGTGATGAGGTCACCAATTGTTATTTTATAACCTCATCCATACCTAGTTATATATATCTTTTTCCATATGATCCCATAGAACTATCCATGACTTATGTAAATTAATGAATGAATTAATGATTATATGTGTGCATTAATATAGACATGTTGTGTTATGGACTAATGATGTTTTTTATTTGATTAGATTATATACTTGTGCAACCTTATTTAACAAACATTTGAAGGGTAGAATAAGATTTTAGGAATCTTTCTTGGTCATAATACTTATAGATAAGCCCACAGTAAAAGGGGTTTCCAACCCATAACAACTAACAAGTTGTAGGATTTTCACCTATAGGTTGCATGTATCAACTACATGCTTTCCACATATAGGTTTCCTATAACAACTAACATGCTATAAGATTTTCACCTACAGGTTACCCATAGTGACTACAGGGTTTCACCTACAATATCACACAACCACTACATAAAAACAAACCATTGATGTGACAATAAGTAATTGGATTTTAAGGACACATCCAACTATCTTAGTAAAAAAGTAAATAATTGAAGAGGATCATCCATAACAACTATATGAATACCTCACATGAAGTGAATCTTGGATGTGCTACCAAAGGATGAATAAGACAAGGGTAATGAAAAGGAAAAAAGAAAATAAAACAACAATGTTGCATTTATTGTCCTTTACCCAGTCAGGCCTAAAAACAAGTGACTTTAAGTTACTAACCACTTGAAGGTTGATTGGGTTAGTTTCAAAGTATTTGTACCTTTCCTAGTTTAGTGTTTTTGGTTAAGCTAATAAGTTTATTTATGTATTTAATGGCATAGCTTATATTAGATTTAGTATGAAGGAATTGTAGATATTAATTGCATTATAATTTTTGAATTATTATAATCTAATGTAGTAATATTTAATTGATATAAATATGAGTAGTGAAAAGGTTGATTCTATAAGAAGTTTTTATAAATATCTTGAAGAAGGATTGGAACTCAATTTTGAATGAGAAGAGTCCCCTTGAAAGGAGTTGTAGTGAAGATCCTGACCCTTCTTAGATTAAAGTGTGTTATGTGAATTGATTTCATTACTAGCTGATTATATAAAGTGTGATGCATATGTGACTCATAAGTGTGAAGAAATTTTGCATTCTATTATAATAATTTCCTTGTATATCTATATGGTGAAAATAATATAAGTTCATTGTACTATAACTAGCAATTAATTTAGCCAATGAATCAATAATGCATATATAGTCCTGACATCCTTGAAAAACCTACGTATCCTAGATTAATAATTAATGTTAAATAGATTTAATAATATGGTATTAACTAGGTAATAAGTCTGAACAACACTTTGGTGAGTGTATGAAGTGCTTTGATAGCCTAAGTGACAATGACAAAGTGTGCAATGTGTTTGTTCTTGTATGCTTGAAGTATGATTGGTTGATCTTCAATGTTGAATAGTTAGAGATGTTTAAGGATGAGTATGGTGATTTGATCATGTGTAATAGGTCCCTAAGATATTATATATGCTTTAAGATCTTGTGTTCATAATTGGAATTCATCTAGTTGATCATAGTTTTCATCTAGACACTTTGGGTCGAGTGGAAAAAAATTTGAGTAGGTAGATTGATGTTATCACCATTTCCACATGGGAATTAGTCAAGGGGATTTAGACATATGGTTGTGATCACATTAGTCCCTAGTTTTTATGTACCAAATCTCAAGTGATGCATTAAAATAGGGTTAAATATATGAGGGTATAAAGTTGGATTCTAAGACAGAATTAACTATTTTCCCATAGCCAAATTTGTAAAGTCGGTAAGAAAGAGTTGAGTAAGCATGTTGATGAGGTCAGAATTCAAATACATGAAGGTGTCAGGAAAAAATTATCATATGGGTTTATTCATTTTTTTGCCTAGTTTATTTTTGTTTAATTTTAGATCATGCAATTTAGCAGTTTGATTGTGTTTTCCCATGCTTAGCCAATTTTGTAATGAGGCAAAAAGAGCTGAGTGAAAATTATGATTGTCTTATATCTTGCACATGTGAAGGTGTCAAGAGAGTCTAATCATATGGTTTTGTTTATTTTTTAGCATACTTAATTTGTGTATACACCTAAAACTAGCCATCGATAACCTCCAATCAGGCTTTTGGCCAATTTCCACTTAAAATACAATATTTGGCCTAAAAACACTAAATCACATTAAAAGATTTAAAGATGACAATTCAAGTGTCAAATTTGGCTAGGGTATGACTAAATGGGGCAATGCAATTTATGGGATATCTAACTTTGGTCAGATCATTTTGAGTTAAAATGCCAATTTTGCACCTAGGTGCTCTGGATTGCTCTTTCTTATCAAATATTCTGCACAAGACACATGCCTTTTTTATTTTCTACTGGTAACATCCTAAATGGGATAACTGATTCAATGTATATGACATCACCTTATAATTCTAATCCAATCAAATTTTGGATCAATACCAAGACATTTTGATCAATTTGAGTAATTTGTACATAAAGTGCTTAATCATGCTTAAGAGATAATTAATCCAAGTTAGAGCCTAATTAAGAATTCCATGGAAACTTGTTGAAAAATTATTTTTGGAAATTAATATTGAATATTTACATCATCAGGTAACCTCATTTCTTGCGAAGACATCCCTAGGCCATAAATGCCACAAATATCAAGATTCATGCCTCCCATGCCTCATCAAAGCCCTCCATGCCTCTTAATTACTCCTCTATCCCAAATATTGATGAGCCTATTTATGAATTTTAATTACAAAATTGGATTAATCATTAGCCACACATCTCAATCTTGAGATGGATGTTTTAGGTTGATTCTGATCAATCTCAAAAATATATAAATAGAGAGGCCATGAACATCATTTCTAAGTTATTTTGGTGCAAAGTTATTATGCTCAAATATCTTCAAAAGTATTGATAATGCAAATTTATAATTCAATATTGGTTCTAAAATCTCCATGAAACTAGTGTTGCCATGCCAAATTGATTCCAAACCAAGCCAAGCCAAAGCCACAAGGTGCCAAGGAGAGATGGAGGTGGCCAAGCCTCCTTTGATGAAGACTCCATGAGCACAAACTGAGCAAGCCACTATAACAAGCATTTTGGAGCATCTAAGTAAGGCAAAAGAGAGTTTATTTTGTATTTTAGTTGCGTGTTTTATTCATGTTTGTAACTAAGCTCTCTCTAGTGTCTAGGCCTAGAGATGTTATGCTAGTTAGTATGTTTCTTTCATTTTTTTTAATTTTGAAACTAATACCATACTAACCATCCTCTCTTAAGTAAAATTCCTTGATCACATAATGGCATGCCCAGTGGGACTAGATGCATCTCACACTTGAAGAAGATCATATTTAGCTTTAAAATATTCATTTGGACCATTAAAAATCTTGAAAATTGATTTTCTAACTTTATTTTTCCATTTTGTTTGCCACAGTTTTACATAATAACCAATGTCAGCTAGTAAGACCAACATCAGTTGGTTAGCTTAACTAATGTCAGCCAGTAAAACTGACATCAATTGTATACCTATCATTGGTCACATTAGTATAATTGATGTTGATTAGATAATTGACATTGGTTAGAAAATGTAACCATCGTTAGTTATGTAAACTAATGCCAGTCATTGTGTTTTTCTTAAAACACAGACCTGAGAGCTCTTTTTCTAAAGTTCATTGTTTCAAACCCAAAAGAGCTTCAAGGATAAAGGACATGCTAAAAAAAATTCTATAGGGCCAAGCTTGACATTTGCTAAAAACATATTTTAGATCACGTTTTGCATGCTTAAAAATCAATTAGGAACCTTGTTTTGGTGTTTAACAAAAAATTTGGATGTTTATGGTGAATGTTTTCAAAGTTTGCAACTATGACCAAGGGGTCAAATGAACACCACCTCATTTTTCATTTGGGATTAAGAATAAACTCACCTTTTCAAAGATTTTTATATTTACTTAGTTATTTAGATTAAATTTTTGTTTGGAAAAAAGAGGGATGTTGCATGTATGCTCTTCCATTTGTCCCCTTTAGGGAACCCTTGGAATCAAAAGTGTCATTCATATTACAAAAATTCTAGTCTAAGGCTTAGAAAGAATGTCATCCAAAACACTCCCTAAAAACTCATCAAAGTTTGGGTGACCTTGAAAATGACCCTAAAGTCTTTCTCTTAGTCTTTTATTTTTATGAAAACTTGGATTGCGAGGGGGATGTAATTACCTTCCATAAGTTATTTAAGGAATCTTTGACCTAGGGTTTCATCTCCTGACATTGAATTCACTTACTCATTTGGAGCTGCACATAGGATGTATCTATATTTGGACATCACACTACATTGAGTTAAAAATAGGATGTAGTGGTTGTAAAAAGGACTAAAACTTTTTACAACTAGCCAATGCCACAATCACCCAATTTCCATGCTTGTATTTTACATTATTTTCCATGAAAGTCATTGTATAATTGATTCCCCTAAGAATGTTTAAAACTTTGTTAGTTTTAGTCAACCCCATTTTTCCATACCCTAGTTAGGATTTGGATGATTATACTTAGTGTATTTTGGCCATTTTTTCTTGGTATGATTTGAGACTAAAAATTGTTTGTTTGTTCATAAGCCATGCCAAAACCAATTTGTCTATACGTCACTCTTTTGTCTAAAGAGGTGTTATGTTGGCTGCTTTACACCACACTTATGCCTTGAAATTTTTTCTAAACTTGTTTGTGTGTGTGTCATTTGAGTTACAAAGGGTAATGTTATGCTAACCAAATCATGTCAAAATATTTTGAGCCTTTTTGAGTCTTTGAAACATAACATAGATCACATCATTCCAGCATGCTTACACCATTAGGCTGCTCAATTTGTTTCAAAAATAGTTTACCATTGTATCAAAAACCATTTGTTTCAAACCATGTCATGCATACCATTTGGACCATTATCATGTGTTGTCATGCTATCCAATCTTGTCTAATTTTTTTAGTCAAATCCTACTTTTCAACATTGAGTTTTCAATTAGCCTTTTTATGTTTGGATCTACACATTGATTGATTTCTATTTAGGCCTCAATTCATGGAGCTGATACATAGATATTTCTATTTTGGGTTGCATAACTTTAGTTAATAGATTACCCAAATTTGAAAACTATTGATGGTTTATTTGTTTAAATCTTATCCTCATCATTGTTTGTGCCTTTATTTTGGATAACACAACCTTTCTCAAAGAGCCTTTTCCATTATGCCTTATGCCAACTGATCATGTTTATGTTTGATTCCATGTGTTAGGTCTATGTCAAAGTTGTTTCTAAACTTGTTAAATTAAATCAAATCACATCATGAATGTTTTTTTGAGCCTAACTTTTGACTCTATGTTTGGAAAAAAGACCTAGCAACTCAACTTTTCCCTTTCCTATTTTAGACCTTGTTTGGAACACTTTGATCTAGACCTTTGACATGTCATTTTTTATTTATAAACTTGAAATGTAATGCATATGACATTTGAAATTAGACATTTTACATTAAGTTTTTTTTATGATAAGTCTTAACACAAATCATTTTAGAGATATAGATCCACTTTCAAACCATATTGGAGATATAGCTCCACCCCTTCGACCAAGTTAGACTAGGTTTGAACCATTTATCCTTTAGATAGTTTTTAAATTTTTGTAGAACTCTAAACCTTTTTATTTCAAATATTTCATCATTTAAATGGATATATCTCACTACACTTATGATTCGGTCATGTACAATCCAACTTACGATAGAATGGCCACACAAAATCCCACTAGGAACCCCTATAGAGAAATATTTTCTAAGGAGTTCTATTATTCTCCCTACAATACTCCATATGGGGAACATATTCAAAATACAAAAAATCCAAATCAAGACCTTGATTGGCATGAAGAGGCTTGTGAAGAAGACTTTGAAGACCCAACTACAGATAATGTTATTTAGGATATGAATCAATACCCTCGTTTCAATAATTAATACATAGAATAGAGTCAAGAACTAGCTTATGAGCCAACTCACAATTGGGATGATATGGTTTATGAGGAAGACTTGGATGCTTTGGCTTATGTGAGTAATCAAGCTCCACCACATTGTACCATTTCTATTCCAGGACCATAATGTTACACCATTCCCATACCAAGACCTCATCCTTTAGTTTGTGTGAACAACCAAGATCCATAATTCCCAACCATTTCTATACCAAAACATCATCCTTTAGTTTGTGTGAGAAATCAATCTCCATAATGCCCCTTCATCATTCTAGGACCTAGTCCTTTGGCTTGTGTGAGCAATCAAGCCCCACAATTCCCTATTGTTACCATCTTAGGACTCTATCCTTTGGCTCATGCAAGTAATCATGTTCCCCAATGCCTTATCATTATCTAACCGTAAGTCATCCCATCCAATCATTTGAAGACCAAGCTGTGTTTAAAACTGGTATTTTCTAACTCACTAGAAACCAAGGCCAAGAGAACCAACTGATCTGAGATGTTTTTGTTGAATCAACCATTTGTGATAAGTCAACCTAAGATAAATTGCCTATTGATCTTATACCAATTGTCAAGGAATCTCACATTGATGATCCAGTCTTTTTCAAGTCACTTCTTAATGATTATAACCACCTTTGGTAAAATCATTACCTTGACCATGTGCCTACTTTTCAAGAGCCTCTATTAACAAGCTAGTCTTTGAGGAGTTATCTCTTGACCTATTTCCCATCCTAGAGGAGTCTCACTTTGAAAAACTAATTTTTGTGGAGCCCATTATGCCATCATAGGCTATTACTTATCCAATACCAAATACTCAGTAAGTCATCATTGTAATAGAGTACCCATCAGATGAAGAATCAAAAATAGAATCAAGTTTTATTCTTGAATTGACATTAGATTTAGCATCAGAATTAGAATCAACATCAGTCTCAACATCAAATTTAGATTCCCTTGAGTTAGAATCAGATTCAGAAGAAGAATATGTTCATAGAAGTTATAATATTGGTTACACATGCCTCGTAGATCAGCTTGAATACATTTGTGATCCTTCTATAGTTTTTGAGGATGAGTATTTCAGCTTTGACAAAAGTTATCCTAGTATCTTTTATGAGTATTGTGAATCCTCTCCCCATTCCATTACTATTCCATAGGCCATTACCATCAACCAAAATAGCCATATCATTGACATTTCATTTCCCACAAGTGTCAATTGGGATTGATAGAATCACACTTTGTTGAACTAAATTTATGGTGACAACAGTTCAAGAAGAGAAAGGAGGCCAAGACAAAATTCATGTAGTAGAAAGTGAAACCTTTTCAAAGGTGCTAGGGGACAATATAAGTTAGAACTCAACATCTTCTAGTGAAATTTTTTTGAAAGTGCTAGAAGAAAATCAAAGTCAAAAGTCAACATTTCTTAGTGAAACCTTCTCATAGGTGCTATGGGACAATCAAGACAAATTTATTATTGAAAACCTCTATAAGTTACCAATAGATAAAAACAAAAGTTCTTCACTATTGGATGAAGATAAATCAAAGATCAAATCAAAATAACTTCCTATCTATATGTTAACCAGATGGTAGCTACTCAAGATCAAACAATAGAAATATCTGGTGGTCCTATTGAGAGAAGTAGTCTTCAGCCCCACCACAACCAAAATTATGTTGAATTTGGCATCATCAACATTACATTTGATTGAATGTCCTAATCATCATTTTTTTCCCAACCTTTCCACATTCCATCATCATCTACCATTCTATTTCACAAACAAACCTATCATCTAACTTTTATCCCTATTTACCATCTATGGTTGCACTTTCCTTTGTACAGGATAAAAAGATACCTTGTCTCAATGCTTGAAGGAATTAAAATCAGTGACCAAGGAAGAATACAAAAACATTCTCAATAGCCAAATTTATAGGCCATTATTGATAGAGTAGCTATTCAGATGAGGTGTGGGCTAGAATTTAACATGATCAAGTATTTTGTTTATATCAATTGTTGATTAGGATGTGCATCTCCCCATCAACAAAAATGATAGAATCAAAAACCACACTCAGGCCAAAAACATGTACCATATCATTTCACATTGCCATTTCCATTGTTGCATATCTATTTTCCATTGTTGCATACCTAGCCATTCACTCCATCACTTAGGGACAACCCTCTTACCATTTTTCTATTATAAACCATCATTATCTTTAGTAAGACCATACCATCCTATCATTCCATTCCTATCTAGACCAAAGCCTATTTTTAGTCATCCTACCCAAGCCTATTTTGATCTTAGTTCTTTTGGTTCTTCTCACACTTTTTGTGAGAGAATTTTAATCAAGTTTCAACAATTAATCCAATCCATGTTTATAATGATAGTCTATGAAAGTAGTGTGATAGTTGATTTGGCAAGATATCTTTCATCCTATATCCATGTTTGTTCATGTGAGCCTAATTATAACTATCTATGGGCAAATCAGTGTCTCACTAGTCTTTCTAGTAATTATAACTACCTATGGGAAAATTAGTATCATTGACCTATGCCATTGTATTCTAGTTATAGCCTGCTATAGGAAAAATAGGGGCAAAATTTATTTATCATGCATTGCCACATCACCTTGCCATCACTATTTTCATTCGACTGGCTATTTGCCAAATTTGAGAACTTATTAGGACCTAGTTAGTTTTTCTTCACCTTTTATGTGGATGGAATTACTATGACTTGAGGTCATTTTAGGACTATATGGGTCATGCTCAATTCATGTTGAGGTCACCTTAGTCCTCCTTTCCATATACTCTCACCATTTTTTGAGCAACCTAAGCCAAACACTCTCTCCATTTTGTGAACATGTATCTTATCATTCTCTAACGAGTTATGATACCACAAAATTTTAAGAACATTCACAACATTTCAAAAATCTTAAAACATCTATTATGTCTAAGCTTAGTCAATTATCCTTGATTTGCCTTACTAGGGCATTGCCATTGTTAGGATGCTTTCTTTTGCTTTTATTTTTAGGATTTCTATTTGTTTGTTTATTTTAGGTTGTTTGTTTTTTTATTTTAGGTTGTTTTATTTTTTTTTTTATTTGTTTGTTTATTTATTCACTTGTCTATTTATTTTCTTTCAACACTGTTACCTTGACTCAGTCTATATGCATTCATTAGGTGATTCCTTGAGCACATTATTCTTAAGTCCATCCATATTATTATGTCAACATTGTCATTATGGTTTTTATTATTGGTGCATTATTTTTGAGTGTTTATTGGATCAGGAGTCAGTCCTTATGCATATTTTGGGATAGTCTTCATGGTGTTCTATCATAAAGCCTACCATCACATTCTACATTAAAAATTAGATTCAAAAAGGTCTACAATAAATGGAGCCATATAAGTTTCTCCTTGGCACCTTGGAAAATCCTTCCATCCCACCTTTGTTCAAATTAACCAATTGGCCATTCTAGTTGTATCATTGCTAATCAGGACGAGCATATCCTCATTGGTAGGTACAATTGAATCATTCATACTGATCAATCTTATTTATCCATACATATCTTTCATCACTTTGAACCCACTAATCTTTAATCTATATTCCAAGTTATATCCTTGAATTATGCTTGCTAATCATCCCTAACTAGGGCACAACCATTAATTTTAGCCTATCTAGGTCATCTTCATCATTATAACCACCTATGGGAAAATAATTATTTTGACTTTTATTCCTGATTATAACCACCTTTGGGTAAATAAACATCATTTTTACATCAATGCATGCAAGAATTTTCTTATTTGGATTAATCTCAACCATAGATTAATTCCACATTTCTTCTTGTTTCTTTTTGAGGGACCATCCATCAACAAATGTGATGGCCACTCCTTCAAGGGGGTATCATCATAGGCTTCCCAAAACCATTTGGATATTTATTCTTCAATTATCATCTAATTTTTGTCATATATTACATCTCTCATTATTTGAGAAGACATTGCTTTACCTATGGTTTGTAACATCTTCCCAAATAAGAGCAAACTGTAGAAACCTAAAACTAGCCATCGATAACCTCTAATTAGGCTTTTGGCCAATTTCCACTTAAAATACACAATTTGGCCTAAAAATACTAAAGCACATTAAAATATTTGAAATTGAAATATTCAAGTGCCAATTTTGGCCAGTGAGGCAATGCAATTTATGGGCCAACTAACTTTGGTCAGATCATTTTGAGTCAAAATGCTAATTTTGCACCTAGGTACTCTAGATTGCTCTTTCCTATCAAATATTCTACACAAGACACATGCCTTTGTTATTTAATACTAGTAACATCCTAAATGGGATAATGGATTCAACACATCTGACATCACCTTCTAATTCCAATCTAGTCAAATTTTGGACCAATAACAAGACATTCTGATCAATTTGAGTAATTTGTGCACATAGTACTTAATCATGCTTAAGAGCTAATTAATCCAAGTCAGAGCCTAATTAATAATTCCATGGAAACTTGTTGAACCATAAATGCCACAAATATTAGGATTCATGCCTCCCATGCCTCATCAAAGCCCTCCATGCTTCTTAATTGCTCCTCTATCCCAAATATTGATGAGCCTATTTATCAATTTTAATTACAAAATTGGATTAATCCTTAGCCACACATCTCAATCTTGAGATGGATGATTCAGGTTGATTCTGATCAATCTCAAAAATCTATAAGTGGAGAGTCCATAAGCATCATTTCTAAGCTATTTTGGTGCAAAGTTATTATGCTCAAATATCTTTAAAATTATTGTTAATGCAAAGTTATAATGTAATATTGGTTCTAAAAGCTTCATGAAACTAGTGTTACCTTGACAAATTGATTCCAATCCAAGCCAATCCAAAGCCACAAGGTGCCAAGGAGAGATGGAAGTAGCCAAGCCTTCTTTTATGAAGACTCCATGAGCACAAACCGAGCAAGCCACTACAACAAGCATTTTAAAAGCATCCAAGGAAGGTAAAAGAGAGTTTTTTTTTGCATTTTAGTTGTGTGTTTTATTCATGTTTGTTAACTAAGCTCTCCCTAGTGTCTAGGCCTAGAGATTTTATTCTAGTTAGTGTGTTTCTTTCATTTTATTTTCATTTTGAAACTAACACCATACTAACCATCCTCTCTTGAGTCAAATTTCTAGATCACAATTTGTAATAAATTCTAGATCATGAATTGAAGCATGACAAAAGTTATAAATGCTCAAAGTTGGCCTCTCAAGAAGATTTTGACATGGTTGGCTCTATGATAGAAGATTTTGAGAAGGCATTTTAATGGCATTATATCTCACACATGCAAGAGTTATAGGAGTAGTGTGTTACATGGTTGGGTTCTCATATGTGAGGAGATCATCTAGTCCAAATTTGAGATCTTGCATTGAAGCACAAAGGAAGTTATTAAGGATAAAAAATGGCTACTCAAGCATATTGAAAGCGTCATCATACTTAGTCATTTTTGAAAGAGTTAAAGCTTGAGCAACATCAATGATACACATTACTCCAAGATGTTAGGATGTAGTGATATGAGGATAGGTACATGATGTTTTATGACTAAGCAAAGGTATAGGATAATGATCCAATGGTGATCAGATGTTTGTATAGTTGATCGAATGATGAGCATTGATCACTAATGACCTGATTTATCCATAGAGATCAATAAAGTATTGTGAGTCAAAGTTCTTAGATTACATGAGATGAGGTCAAAGTGATAGAGGTTTAACATTTGGCATTGGTAGACTATATGTTGAAAATTGAACAAGATTGATAGTGTGTATTCAATCTAAGTTGAGATTTCACTAGATTCAATAATTGTGTTTGAAGCTCAATTGTGACCATTGTTATTCAAATATTTAAATTTAACATAGGATAAACTAAATCTCTATATTTCATCCATATCTTTTAATAAAAGTCAAATTTTCTATTTCTATAAAAATAAAAGTGGTAGATGACTCCAAGGTGCATATAATTAACCTAATTTGAAGATCTAAAAGTGAGTATAGTCAAAGATATTGAGCCTAAATGTTGATTGTGTGTCCATGTTTATTCTAAAAGTGACATGAGAAGGATATTTAAGCTTGTGTAGATGTTATTTCAATGCCTCATGATTAATTGGCTATATGGGAGTGTTTTAGACTCCATGAGGATACTCTATGTGGATTTTGGATGTGTGATCAATTTGTCTTGAGTATGAACAATTCTTAAGAAGTTGATTATTTATTCAGTAATGTTTGTTCCTATGTGTGAGGTCTATGTTTGAGTTATTTGAGCATACACAAAGGTGAGCTAAGTTGAATATGATCATTTAAGGATGTTGAATGGGACATAATAATTGGACCCATATATTTTAAAGTGGTATTATATTCTTTTTTTTCTTGAGGGAGTGCTAAAGGAGTGATTGGGTTCACATGAGACCTATAAGGGATACAAGGGCCTTATTAAAAGGTGTAGTTACTTAAGGGTGACCCATAGATGCTATAGTCAACTTATGAAAATTTTATTGAGCCATGTCTTCATGTGAGATATTACTTAAGGGATAAGTAATGCCTAATGACCGACCAAGGTAGTGATTATCAATATTGCTCTATAAATAATGAAACCAAAGATGATGGGTTCTAGACTTTGTGTGAGAGACTAAGGAGAAATTGGAGAGAGAATTGTGTGTGTGTGTTTTGTGGATTGAAGGAGGGTTAGAGTAACCTAAATATGAGTTTAAGAGCAAAACAAATTAAGGACTATTTATATGATCCATTGGTAATAATTCTATTTATAGAATAGTGAGCTTGATATTTGAGTGTGAACAAAGGTGAAGTGTGATAAACAGAGATTCATCATCAGGTGTTGTTGACATCAGTTAAAAATTATATGTATTCATAGGTGTTATTTTGGAAGATTATCATCTAAGGTGATTGTAACCTCCTTAAAAGGTGAAACTTTCTAAAAGGTTTGGTTGTTGTTACAACTCAACTAGACAGGTGTTATAGCAACTTGTGGGATTATAGTCTCACTAAATAAGGATTGTAGTTCCTTGATCATTTATATATGGTATAAATTAGATATTTTTATTAGAGGATATTATTTCAATTATAGGTTATAGTGGGTTTTATTCTCCAAGAGGGTCTCCCATGTATGTCATGTGTTATGTGATTGATCTTGCATTGTCTTTCTTGCTCATTGCAATGAATATTATATCTGCTTCATGAATGCTTGTGGTAGCCGATCAAGTATTTATAAAGATATTATTTTATGTTTGATTATTTGGGCTCACTTATTCACCCCCCCTCTTAGTGATTGTATCTTTAACACTTACACATTTACCTTTTTCTTGAAAATTACTGTCACCATACTAAATAGCCTAATTCACACAAGCCACTAAACATTGGGTTATGTATGTTTGAATTGAAAAGGGTGCCATTACCAACACATATTAAAGGATGATATACCCCTTATTCATTAAATTAATATTACTTCACAAGGAAACTACATATGTGGAGTTTATCATCAAGGTGAAAATTTCCATTTTTATACTAAGGATTTCCACCTTTTTCCATTTGTAAGGGAGTTATAGAAACAAACTTCATTCCATCATCAATGAGTGAGGTAAAGTTATGTATTTTTAATGCTTCCATACAACACTAAATCATTTTATCTTACCAACTTGGGGTGATATACACTTGGAGATGGATACAAAAGGGGTCCCATACAATCCCAACCTAAAGTTTCCCATATTCCAATATATATGGATCCAACTAATACCATAATTTAATATCATGGAAAAATTGTAATTATAAAGCTTTAAGTTCATGTGCCACAGTTTATTTTTTGAGTCCATTACATAGTATTTTAATCCATACTTCTCATCTAATGACATAATATCCATAATAAATATAATAAATTTACCTATAGCCAAATATTGTTAGAATATAGTTAGCACTTCCTACTCTGCCTCTAGACATGGATGAGAATATACACAAGTTATTCTAATATTGAGTGGCAGAAGAAACATAATCAATATATTGATCCAAACTTTAAAACATATTCAAATATAAGTATCTCATCTACTCAAGTCCATCCAATCATGGAGGTTAGAAAATAGGTGAAATTTAAGCAATAATTATTTAATTAGTTCATCAATAAGGTTATGGAATTAATACATAGGATTATAATCATGTATTATTTTAAGGTTCTCCACTAATGATAGGTAGTTGAATCCACCAATACATCCTGCCAAGTTCCTTCTAACTCAGCTCAGTAAAAAAACTAGATTA
>JARHVA010004362.1:20000-125000 GCA_037957365.1 Torreya grandis | reverse complement strand
AATTATATATGGCTACACTCAAAATTTGAAGATGGTAATAAAATATGAATTGTATCATTTTGATTCTAGTTCCAAAAAACTATTTTTTAAAAAAAATGGTTAAGTATAAATAGGTTAAACATCTAAAATTTGAAGAGGACCTCTTACTTTTTTTAAGAAAATTTGAATTATACCATTTTGTGAGACCCACCATTTTTTGAGAATAATTTGATATTGTTATAAACCCTTTGGTGAATAATTATATTATCTCTTCTAGTGTGTTATGATTTTTTTTTTAATTAATTTTTCAATTAAGTATATCCTGAGAACTAACAAAAATGGATAGTCGTCCGTGCAACCCACCCTAACTACCTCAAAAAAAATGAAAATTGATTTTGTTTTTTTTGAATGTGTGTATAATTAGGCCTAGTTTGTTACCATATAATTTTTTTTTCATTTATATAAATTAAAAAAAAAAATTAAATAAACATGAATAAGCATGTATGGGTGAGGCATGTAATGGCCTAAAAAAGGTGTTGCTAGAAATAAATATAGTTTGAACCCTTAAAATAACCCAAAAAATATAAATATCATACATTTAGAAAGAGGAAAATGTGCTCATCGTAATGGTAATAATTTTTTGAATTTTGATGTTGAAATCCATAGCATATTTGACAATTGAAGTTAAAATTTGTTGGTTTTTCCTAAAACTCTCGATCTCGGTTGTAGATGCATGGTCCAAGCCATTTTCGAGCCTAAAGTCTCAGTTTGAAATTTAAATTTAAATAATGTGTATGTATTATATAATGTGTATGTGTGATATAATGTAATAAATAACACCAAGTCATTTTTGAGCCTAAAGGCTCAGTTTAAAATTCAAATTTAAATAATGCGTATATGTTATATAGTGTATACATGCTATATAATGTAATAAACAATGTGTAAACATTATATAACACGTATGCATTTCTTAGACATAAAATGAAACAAACAAATTTTGTGTTTGTTATGGGGGAAAGGTCCCATTAGTCATGCATCCTTATAGGGGAAATGTCAAATTTTTTGTTTCTTATAGGATAAAAGTCCCATTAGCTCTAGATTGTGAATTAAGGTGCCATAATATTGCATTAGACTTTAAATGTTTTACCTATTTTAATATGTCATCTTAACTATTTATAACCAAGGTTTCAAGGTCTAACACATTATACATTTGATAATATAATTAATTTTATTACAAGAGGTCATAAAAATGCATTTTTGAATAAATATTGAAAAAGTATTAGATATTACATTTTCAACTTCTAGTGCACTTTAATATAAATATATATACCAATATGTTTCTTCAATAGAACACATGTTAACAAAAGCCTTGTTTGACAATTAAAATATGCACAACTATTGGGATCTTTCCCCTAATAGGGCAAGGATATACCTTACCACCTTACTGGCCTAAAATCTTACTTGCCCTTAAATTTTGTGTTTCTTATTGATATTATTCTACTTGCCTAAAATCCTATCTTACTCTTTTATTATTTCTTTGATATCTTTGACCAGACCCCTTTATTTATAAATTTTGAACTAATTTGTTTAAGTGGAAAACCTGTTAAATTGGACTATGTAGTATAGATAATCTTGTGTAAGTAGAAATAAGAATTGAGCCCTTGGTGTAATAGTGCATCTCTTTGATATCTATTTTAAGAATGTTATATAATGGAGCATAATACCTATGAAGCATGCCTTGGATTGTCCCAAAAACATTCCTAGAATGTGTTGAATAAAATCCCTTAAGTTTCTTCCAAGGTCACTTAGTTCATCTAATTCAATAGGTGCATTTTGAGGTCCCAATTGAAAGTCTAACAAGAGTCTTCTATTTTTACAATTATTCAATTTTGATTACCCTAATGTATTCAAATACATTATTCAGATTTTGCCTAAAATTAATATCTCTTATGAAAATATGGTTAATCCTCCTTTCTGTGCACCTCCTTTATCTACCCCTTCATCACACATGGGACAACCATCAACCAATCCAACCATTCCCACATCATCTGAAGACTGTGTCTTTGACATGGAACTAGTCTTAACCACACTATGGATGCAACAATTACAAGCTCAAAAATAAGCTAGACAATACTTGATGCTTATCAATACCATAGAGTTTTATACCTTACTATGTAATTATGATGGTAAGATATGGAAGTAAGATGGTAGACCTACAATGTATTTACATGTTAAATTATTAAATATTTTGGTCAAGTTGGGTATGCATTTTATTTTGTATAAGATGTGGTTTTGAGCTCAATAAACTTGAAATGGTCACATGTATCCATTAGTGATGATGTGGTAATTTATTAAGATGTTTTAAGATGATGTGCCTAGAGATGAATGTATAGCTTAGAAAATATCTATTTCAGGGACTTTGTTAGAAACCATTAAGGGATGGAATTGACCTGGCATTGACCAAGTATGATATATGTATAAGTTATCCCAGCTCAAACTCTATTGAAGTTATTCAAGATACATTAAACCTATGAAAATGTCCCCTAAATCTGAGACCTTCTTCCCCTCAAGGATAATGTTGAGTAGAGAGACCCAATAATTATTCATGTGGATGATGAATTGCTCACTTCATATAGATGGTTGATCAAAATTGAATACCAATGTGCACCCCCTCACTAAAGGTTTCAAGATTATATATATTTTGTACATATATCTTCAACCATCTTATTCATATTTAATTGTAATGAGCTTAATCTTTGTGATGTGGATTGAAATAAAGTAGTACATGTCTCAAAATTCTTGCTTTAGCTTGGGATTTGAGGTTGAGGCTCATCCATTTCTGAATTATGTTCTCTCATGCATGTAAGACTTAATATGAATGTAAGTTTTGTGATCTCTAGAGGTAATTCAAGGTAGAGGGATATAAATAATTTGAATATGTATACATTTAGAAAATTGATAATGTTCAATACTTGATTTAAATTTGGATGGGACCTTAAAGGGATATATATGACAATTTTTATATAATAATGGCAAGTTAGAGGCTCACACTACATATGTGAATTATTTACTATGCATGAGTTGATTGGATCAATGTCAATATTTAAAATTTATTAGTTTTTATATATGTATGATAAATTTTTGAATAGGCCTTAGTTAGATTGGTTGGCTCAGTGATGGAATATGTCTAAGTATCAAAGATGTGCATAACTGAGAACTCTGGCACTTCTCCAAGTGTACTAGACCTACACACATGTGGAAATATTTGATTGGATTAGGCATCTTAAGGCTCTAAAAAATATGATGCTTATAAAAAAAGTGAAAATTAGATCTCTAAAACAAATATATGTGTGTACAAGATACACATGTGCATACATATCTAATTATATTGTGACTCATAAGGATATGATATCTAACTCTTTAAAGCTTCTAAGACCTGATACCTCTAATAGTGTTGACACTTTTAAGCACATACAAGGTACACATGGTGATATGTAATTGAATTTAACCCTCCAAAGTATTGTCAACTTTAAAAATTCTATGAATTGATGCATCTCTAATAGCTTTAACACTTTTTTGTGTATGAGGTATACACATGGTACAACAAGGTTCAATTATAAGGGCAATTCAATCAAGGAGGTATGGGAGGCTAATTTGAACCCCTTTTTGAAATAACTATAAGATCCTGATATATATGATTTGGGTCAAAATAATCCAAAACTCAAAATTTTTGGTTGACAAATATTTCAAGAACACAAAAATAACACAGTAACAATGAATTCTCTAAGAAGAGATGTGTTATTACTCAAGATCGTAATACAACTATATGTTTATGTCTAGGAAGAGATTTTTGATTTCCATTTTAGGTTAAATATTCATTTATACACATTTTGAAATTAGGGGGAAGATGTGTAAGGTCACCAATCTTGAGGGAATGAAGTGGTTTGACTTCCATGATTTAAAACAATATAGAATTTGAGGAATTACTATTTTTAAAAACTTACTATTTTTAGACTACACTACTAAAATTGAAATTTAGGGAGCTTTTATTGGGTTTTTGTGGGTCAAAATCCATTGATCAGATCTCATGTCACCTCACTGCATTCTCCTCTTTCTTATCTTTCCAATAGTTTAAATGGTGAGTCAATTAGAGCTACGATGCAAAAGTTATGGCTCTTAGAAGTTCTATCATCAATTGGGGTAAAACCATCACCCGAATTGTCACCTAAATTGTTGCCCAAATCACAAAATTAAGTATTATTTTATCTATCATTAATTAAAATGATTAGTTTATTAGTTCAATTAGTTCAATTAGGGACATGATTTGGGCAAAACTGAGCCTTTAAACCAAATTTATGGCCCAATCAATTGTATAATCTAGATGCAACATGTATGACTTAACTAACCCTATTTTTATCAAAAATGCATATTCAAATGCAAATGTGGCCAATTTTAACCCATTAAACCTAAATTAGAGTCTACAATGTTATTGAAAGGGCTAAATTAGGTCACGTTGTGAGACATGTTGATCATAAACCCTAATTTTATCACTTGAGCATGTATGTAGCTCCCTTAAACCCTAATTTTATGACATACACATTTACAAACCCATTACACTAAACCCCTAACCCTAAATCCTAATTATATAACAAACACAACCCTTAAGTTTCTTGATTTCATCACAAATTCATAAATTCATGAATGTGATTAGTGTAAATTTGTGAACCTGTTATTCACCTAGTTTTGTAAGGACCTATAATGGGATTTTAGGCAAAATTAGCTCATTTTGTATTACATATTGAGCCTTATTACATCATTCATTAGTCTTATTGCTTCATTGTCTTATCAAGAGTCTTATTTCATCATGTATTGGAGATTTATGCATCATATTGGGGATTTATGCATCATATTGAGCCTTATTGCATCATATGATGACCTAATTACATCATATTGAGCCTTATTTCATCATATGATAGCCTAATTACACCATATGATATCCTAAATGCATCATATTAGAGATTTATTTCATATGATAGTCTTATTGCATCGCATGATAGTCTTATTACATCACATGATAGTCTTATTACATTGTATGATAATCTTATTGTATCATATTGAGCCTTATTGCATGATATGATAGAGTTATTACAACATCTTATAGTTTTATTACATCATATTAAGGATTTATGCATCATATTATAGTCTTATTGAGTGTTATTGCATCATATTGTAGTAGTATAATGGAAAAAATAGTTGAATATGAGCCTTTTTGCTTGTTTGTATAGTATATGCCTATATTTTAAGGAACATGCACATGTTATAAACATGCGTACATGTTCCTATAATGCACACGTGTTCCCTGAAGTTAAAACAAAAAATCACTTTTCAACATCTATTTTTATCCCTAATGTACTCTACGTATTATGTGTACTTGCTTGGTTATATTTTTTTTGGACCCCACATTTGAAGTAATTTATCGGTTGATTTTGTTAAAATGGACTCAAATTCACATTCAGGGAGGAGGAAGAAGTTGAACACAACATCAGAGAAATTAGAAGAGTTGAGAGAAAAAAACAAGGTATAAATGCAAGCACTTCATTTCAGACAAGGTATAAACACTAACCCTGATGAGCCAAATGCCTTAGATAATGAGGAAATTGACAATAATCAATTAAATATTGATGAAATTTATAATAATGAATTGAATTATGATTAAATTCACAATAATGAATTGAATTATGATGAAATTGAGAATACAAAATTAGATAATGTTGAAAATTCAAATTTAAAGTTTAAAGTTTTTGATTATGTTGATGAAGAGCCTATGCATGATACTTTACCCATAAACAATGAAGAAAATTTAATGGACTCAAATAATGATGAAATTAACATTGAAAAATATTTCATAAAAACACATAATGAAGAAACAAAAACATTTAAAGAAATTTTCATGGAAACATATAATGATTTTGAAACACCCTCTGAATGGATTCCACCAATAACAACACCTCCAAGAATTGTGCATAGAAAAGATAAGTACTTAATTGAAGTTGATGATTTTTTTTTAAAAATAATGCATAAATAAATGTCTGACTTCCATTCAAGAAGACTGGCTCAAGAAATTTTGGATAGTTTATTTCATAAATTAGAGTATGATAGTCAAAGATGTCAATTATTTATTTCATTAATGAAATTGTTTAAGATGAGACCTATAATGTACACATTGGGACTAAGAACATCTAACATGGATAATGAAAATGATGAAATTATTGAAAATATACATGATGCATATCATATTGTAGGCCTAAAATCATGTAACAAATATTGTAATGTTGTTTGACATATAATGACAACTTGTGCAATAAGTGATAAAATAGGGAAAACTGATTGATTTCAAAACAAGTCAAAAACTTGATATAAATAGAAAAACATTAATGAAATCAATTGAAAGACATAAAAGAATTAATGAACCCACTATGAAGGAGCTCTGGTTATTCTTTAATAAACTTCCACAAAAGGATAAGGCTATAGTTGATGCTTTGAAAGAGTTACTTGCACAATTTTGAAAAGATAATACAAGAGTTTCACCCTATGCAAGAGATGTAGTGAAAAGAAGAGTTCGTTCTCATAATCATGAAATGCATCTGAAACATTTCTTAGCTATGACTTAAGCACAATTGTACTCTAAGTTTTTAGAAAAACATTCACAAATTACTATTAGTCAAATACTTTCTGAGATGGCCAAACCTTTTATGTAAAAATAAATCACACACACACCACTTGTTATTCTAGGCAACATGTTGAATTTTCAATGCACTATGATGTTTTAAACCATATGCATTGTACTTTGCATACTACTACCATTGTTTAGGAGTGTGGCATAGAAGTTCCACCAAAATTAGTTAGGGAATTTATTTCAAATTATTTTTTGTGAAAGACTAGATGAACAGTTCTTTTATAAGAAAGCATATTTGGATGAAAATTACAACATTTGCGATGGATTGCCAAAATAAAAAATGTATCCATGAGGAGTGTACAAGTGTAATTGGACAAAAATTAATTGGTTTGAGAAAATACAAATTTTTGACTTATCAAGTAAAAGATGGCAAATAATCTAAAAGGTGTGAGCTTGTTATAAAAGAGATACCTATTTCAGAATTTATAGTCAAATTCATGGAGAAAATTATTTATGAATTTGTAAGGCACACACATAGGGATAAATAGTTTGATGAACATTTCAAGATAAGAAAGGACACATTCCCAATTGATTATATTTTTTTAGTAGTCAAATTTATATAAAATTAC
The DNA here is from genome assembly GCA_037957365.1 of Torreya grandis. Taxonomy (NCBI): domain Eukaryota; kingdom Viridiplantae; phylum Streptophyta; class Pinopsida; order Cupressales; family Taxaceae; genus Torreya; species Torreya grandis. The sequence goes on along the minus strand of JARHVA010004362.1, from coordinate 117,716 downwards.
ACATTCAAACAATAAATGGAAGTTTAATCATAGTATTACAACTCAACACTAATTTCCATATTTGTGCATATAACATTCATGCATGCACCTGATAGTATAAAGGAAGATTGAAAAATATTAAGGGAGTACCATTTATATATCATTGATGATTGATCACATTATATAGAGTATGTGCAAGATTATTTTGATAAATTCTATGGATAGTTGACTCAGATGAACATTAACTACAAATGGCATTACATTTGGTTAGACAATTGCATATCATAATTTAAGAATGCACAGATGTTATTGGTTGAACAGGATGCATGTTACCATTGGTGTAGATTATATTTGGAGTTTCAATGAGGTTGGCCATGGAAAATGGGAACATGATGGTGTTAGAGCATGTATAAAAAGAGCCATTACAAGGGAAGAGTTAAAATATGAAAATGTTGTTAATTTGATTGATGAAAATACTATGGTTGACTAGTGTAATGAGAACATATGTCATGGTTCTCAATCAAATTATACTATTCATAAACTTTTTTGGTTAATGGCAGAAAAAGAATTGGCAAACTATGAGGATTGTATGACTCTAATAGGTTCAAGTGAGTTCCACTCATTGTGTAGTTCAAATGCAAGTTCTTTGACTATTCATACACAATTTTGGGCATGCTTTTGTTTTACATGCATGGAATTTTTTTGGAATGAGTGTGAGTCATAAGAGTGGGTGGATGACTAGAGTTTCAAACCTCTAATTCCAATCAACACATATCAGGTTCCACCAGCATTAAAACTTACTAGCATGGCATCCTCACTTGACTTTGACCATATAACCAATCTAGTATAGCTAGGTAGAAGATTAATCTTTATGTACTATTTATTCTTATAATCTATCTACATAATGTCATTAAAAATTATTGTTTATAATATAATCCATGTTTTTACAGTTATTGTAGATGAGGACAATGAAAAGGGAATAAATTACTACTTATGTTGGTGTGTAGATGGAAATAAAAAATTGACTTCCCCGATTGTAGATGGAGAAAACATTGATTATCCCACTAGGTCCATGGTAGTCACTAGAACTGGGCTTCGATAATATCCTATAAAAAATTCAAATGTATGGTTGTTTAAAGACTTTGAAACTCACAAGAAGACTCTACACTATTCAAATTTAGTTCTTATAATGAATATTCAATTGTAAAAATATCATGGGAGGACAAAAAACAAGAATCTATGGAAGTTTATGAGTCAGACCATGAAGTTATTCTTGATAATATCAATATTAGAGTAGATACAAGTGGTTCATTAGATTGAAATGTGCAGGTATGTTGACTTGTAAAATGTAAATGTATTCAATTTTACCAAATGCTTTTGATTTTGAAGGTAGTATGTGCATAAATTTCATCTTTAATTACTTACTAACATTTTTTTGTAGGTTAGTGGTGCCAAATCATGTTCCACCTTCACATGGTTGGCACTATTAGTAAATAATTTCATATTCTTGAAGTTAAGAGAAGTTTAGTAAAAGTAGGTGGAATTTTGCACTCCTAAATAATTGTTCATAACAAGTTTATTTCTCCTTATAACCTTCCAAACACATTTGTTGTCTGTGTTTCCATGCTTCAGAACAATTATGAAAATTCACTTGCAGGTGAAAGTGGGTGTCAAGGTTCTTGGAACACATGTAATTTGCCAATATAGACATGCTCAAAGTGGTGGATTTACACTTTCCAGTCCCAAAGGCAAAGTTGTTAGTTGGAGGTCAAGAAGTTGTCTCTTCACTACCAAAAATTTGCATTTTAGGACCTTTTACTGCAAATTTTGGCACATATTTCTCTTAGAGGTGCTTTAGACTAGATTCAAGGTGAAATTAAAAGACTTTCATATGAACACAAAGGATCTTATGGTTCCTTCATATGACTTAAAATTTTGGTTTTATGCATGCCTACAGTTAGGCTAAAAATCAGTCTCTTTCTTGCATTGGGAAGTGCATTCTTGAGCCCAGAATGGGTGGTGGGTTTGTCATCTAGGCTAGATGGGAGGTCAAAAAATTGGTCCTAAAAGTTATTCAATGCTTTAGACATGTTGATAGTGTCAGTTTTCAGCCAACAAGCACCTAAAATTGAGTTCTTAGACCATAGCTTCAACTTTGACAACATTTGTTGCCAGTGTTTTCATGCTCTAGAATAGTAGTGAAAATTCACTTGCAGGTCAAAGTGGGTGTCAAGGTTCTTGGAACACATATAATTTTCATATATAGATGTTCTCAAATTGGTAGATTTACACTTTTTGGTCCCAAAGGAAAATTTTCTAGTTGGAGGTCAAGAAGTTGTCTCTTCACTATGAAAAATTTGCATTTTAGGACCCTTTACTGCAATATCTATCACAGATTGCTCTTAGAGTTTCTTTAGACTAGATTTAGGTTTAAATTAGAGAAATTTACCATTCACATGAAGGATCTTATGTTTCCTCCTTATGACTTACATTTTTTATTTTATCCATACCTAAATTAAGGCTAAAAATCAACCTCTTTCTTGTAATGGGAAGGGTGTTCATAAGCCCAAAATGGGTCATGGGTTTGTTGTCTGGGCCAGATGGGAGGTCAAGAACCTAGTCCTAGACATTATTTTCCCCTTTAGACATGTTGGTAGTGCCAATTTTTATCCAATAAGCATCAAAAATTGAGTTCTCAGACTACAACTTCAACTTTGACAATATTTGTTGTTAGTGTTTCCGTGCTCTAAAACAATAGTGAAAATTCACTTGCAAGTGGAAGTGGTTGTCAAGGTTCTTAGAACACATGTAATTTTTTTATATATATGTGCTTGAAGTGGTGGATTTTCACCTACCAATTTTGAAGGCAAAGTTTCTAGTTAGAGGTAAAGGATATTATGACAAAACTTTTGGTGAGGAGAGGAAAGATGGATCAATTATGCCAATCCACCAAACTTGTACCCACAAACCCTCTTTGCACACAACATATAAATTTAACATAATGCAATGATAATTTTGATAACTAAATGTATGGCTTCCCTAATTCAAGTCTTGAAGGTGGTTTGGAGGTTGGGACAAGTTTATGGGAAGAGATATGGCCAAACGTTAATATTATATGTGTGAGAGTGGGGTCAAGAGTGAGAAATAAGGTCATAGGGGAAAAATAATCTTCAAGAACATGAATTAGGCCTAATAGGCCTTATAGTCCTACTTGGGCAAAAGTGGAAAATAGGTACAAGGAATACTTGGGGCCTTTAATGAAAAGGTTAAATTGGTATGTTTTAGATGTCATGAGTATGTTTTTAATAAAATAAGATTAGTGGGAAGGTCAAATTGGTCCTTTGGAGAGTATGTGCAGGGCATGGAAAACCCTAGATTAGTGAGCTTCGATGATTTTTGAGAGATTTTAACCATGATAATTTAATGAAACTTGTAATATTTCTCCCTTATACATATACAAGGTGAATCAAAAGGTTTTAACCTAATATTTTACATATGTGTATGGATTTTAGGACTGAGGATTTGGAATAGGGCTAATTAGGCCTAAATGAGGGTAGGCCAATGAAGGAAATGATAGTTAGAGGTTAATTTGGGATATAAAATTTGACATAGACATGAAAAATAATAGAGTTTACCTATAAATTCCCTTATAATCTCTTTATAAATCATAAAATTTATATACAAGGTAAAATACAGTAAAAAAGGCTATAAGACTTGATAGAGCATTATGTCCATAAGGTGTGGAATGAGAGCATGTTATTGTTTGATTAATTTAAGGGGGTTATACTAGGTATTTTATGATAATATAATACCATATGTGACAACAGGCTGAACTATTGAAACATAGACCAAGATTTGGTCCTTGAGACCCAAAGAAGGTGCCTAGGAAGAAACAAGAAAGAGATTGAGAGGAAATTTGTGAATGAGACATGAATCAAATGAGGTAAAATATGTATGGACAAATATCAATGCCATAAAAGAGGTGATACTAAGAGTAAAAGGAATAAGTTCAAGGTGTAATAAGATAAATTAAGTCCAAATAGTCAAAAGAGGAGCTATCTTATGAAAGAAGATTCAAATCAAACCATAACAAGTGAATGTATGATTTGCAACATTATCCCAACAAACCATAGCAAGTGAATGTCAATTGAGTCTTAGTTTATTATAAGGGTCTAATTTACAACATTATCCTAAAAAGTTATTCCCAATCTCATAACATTTGTACTCCTTAAGAATACTTCAAAACCAATCATTTATAATAGTTTGAACACAAGTGATTCAAACAAGATTTACTTCATTGGTTTTCTTAGATATTCATGTATAAAATTAGAATGCCATGTAAAAATTCCATATATAGGCATATAATGTCAATAATATATGCATTTCCATATAGGAATATAAAAAAATACATCATGTCTAACAACATAGTATCTAATGTCAGGTGAATACATCATATGTGCATGTATAATGCCAAAAATGCATAAATTGCCATATAGGCATACAAAAAAGTACATCATCTACAACATCCTAATCATTAAATAGTCTCCCTCTCTTTGCCTTCTTTTAAGAAGACTCTCCTTGTGATGCCTTGCTTGTAGATAGAGATATCCCAAATGACTTAGATTTCTCCAAGGTTTAACTACAGGACTACGCTCATAGCTTGCTTATAGCCAAACCTATTCAAATATAAAAATTATTATAAAATTAACAAGTATACATGAAACCAAGTTAATAAACTCATGTTTTAAACTATAATAAAAAAATCATGTAAACATGCACTTACCACAATCTCATGGTACTTCTCAATTTGCCATTGACACTTAAATAGGTCAATGCCAAGTTCAGTTGTATGAATAGGTGTGTCAAATGATGAAGAAACATGAGGAGCTATCATAGAAGTCATCTAAATCAAACTATGAAATTTCATATGACATCCCTACATATATAATACATTTTTAATTATAATCTATATTTTCCAAATTATATAGTAAAATTATTAAAACAAAATTACTAAATTACAATTCAAAATTACAAGTGAATATATATACCTTAGTGAGTGCTTGTGTAGATGACAATGTAGTAGCAATTCCTGAGTTTGTCTCAACTCATAATGGTGTAGTTTCCACCATATTCATCATCTAAAAAAATAATATAATATTTAATAACTTGTGTAATTCATTGATTAAACAAGTTGCTAACAAACTTAGTCTTGCATATAGTCCAAGATTCAACTATAGTCCAAGCATTTTATTCTTTTGGTATAATGTTTTGTGGAAGGTTAAATAAGAAATGTGCATAATATTGTTGAGAATAATATTTTTAGGAATATAATTGGTAAATATCCTATTTGTCGATAGTCCTTGTTCTTAGAAAACATATAATTTGTAAACTAACAAATTATATGCCTTGTGTTTAGTCTTGTAACTTGTTATGGATTATAAATAGTTTAAAGAAGGATGTTTAATGATCATAGAAAGGGGGAGATCATATTTATATAGGTTTATAGTTCTTTGACATTGAAAGAGGAAATAATCCCTGAGTACCCAATTTACTAAAGGGTAACATACAATCAAAGGACTGAGTTATATTATGTTAAAACTAGTTTGGGATTTCATTGAGATTGTAAGGGGTATAAGATAGTCAATGGAATTGTATATAATCCCAAATTAGGTTTTGAATATATTAGGATTTGAAGTAAATGTAAATTAACCCTATACCCTATTTTCCTGTATACATAGGTAAGGTTGCAAACTGAGAGTTTTGAGTCTACAATTAATTATGGGCTTTCAGAACTTGTCTAAATGAGAAAGTTGTATAGGGTTATTATAGACCCAATGAAAAATGTTTGGTGTTTTTAAACCCACTAAGGAAAATTTATCCCCTTTAGTGTGCTCTCAACCCTGGTAATGACCTATAAACCCTGATTCTAGGGTTTATTATATAAAATGATATTTGACCATTAAAAATTCCAAAAAATTGTAATCTTACATTATTTGATGTCTTCTTACTAATGGATTTGGTTTCAAGCTTTTCAGGTATGTAAAAGTATGTAAATGAGGCTGCAATCTAGTGTTAAGCTTAGAGAAGGGTTAAGGGAGAAGGTGTGATATATAAATAGGAGAATTTGTCCAAAGAAGGGGGTCAAAAAATGATTGATTCAGATGAAAGATCCAAATGAGTATCTCGAAAGGTCAATATATTATAGAGAAAGTTTGTACATGTTTCATACTAAAGAGGTTTTCACAAATTGAGGGCTAATTGGTTAGAGTTCTAAAGAAGGAAGTATAATTTTCCTTGAGATTTGTGTTAGAGGGTTAATGTGGGATTTCTATTTTCTAAATGGGTCCTTAAATATGTAATTAGTTTTTGGTGAAGATCTGTTATATTCTCCCAACAAAGAGCTTTACCCAAAAATAGGGCTAGTAGAAGGTAAAGCTAGAAAGGTGTATGTGAGGGGTAAGTAGACAGATAGTTTGAGTTAGTGACATGACCAAGGATGTCAAAAGAGAGTGATCAAAAGATAGAATGATTGATTTGACTAATATTATCATTGTTATTTGATTGCCTAAAAGACTAAGAGAATGAGTTATGAATGGATGAAGGAGAACCTTGAAAAGAAGGGATATAGGTAGAGTTTGGTATAGAAGTTGATAGAGCTCTACATCAATGGATATAGATAGAACCTCTCCCCCAACTAGATATAGTAGGTCTTTAAGCCCCATAAGTGGGTGGTGGTAATAAACTACTCAACCTATCTATCTATATGGGGTTGAGGTCCCCTATTTGTATATGGTCACAAGGTCTATGCCATATACATGTGATATAGGAATTTGACTAAAGAGAGGATGGTTAGTATGGTGTTAGTTTCAATATGAAAACAAAATGAAAGAAACACACTAACTAGTATAAAATCTCTAGGCCTAGACACTAAGAAGAGCTTAGTTAACAAAAATAAATGACAAACACAACTAAAAATTAAGGAATAAAACACAAGAATTCCTTCACCTTCCTTGGAATCTACAAATGCCTTTGTAGTGGTGGATTTCTTGGTTTGTGTTCATGGAGTCTTCATCAAAGGAGGCTTGGCTACCTCCATCTCTCCTTGGCACCTTTTGGATTTATGGCTTGGCTTGGATTGGAATAAATTTGGCATGGTAACACAAATTGAAATGGATTTTGGAATCACTTGTGCATTATAAATTTGCATTCTCAAGTCTTAGAAATGATGTTCATGGTATCTCTATTTATAGATTTTGAGATGTCTAGAATCAACCTGAACCATCCATCCTAAGATTACAATGTGTGGTTGAGGATTAATTTAATTTTTGGAATTAATTTTATAATTATCCTCATCATGAAATTGGAATAAGGGTCAATTAAGATGCATGGAGGGCATCATGGAAGGCATTGATGAGGCATGGAGGACATGAATCTTGATATTTGTGGCATTTATGGCCTAGGGATGTCTTCCCAAGAAATGAGGTCACCTGATGATGCATATATTCCATTTTCATTTACAAAAATAAGTATTCAACAAGTTTACATGGAATTCTTGATTAATCCTTGATTTAGGTTAATTATCTCTTAAGCATGATTAAACACTTTATGTACAAATTACTCAAATTGATCAGAATGCCTTGTTATTGGTCTAAAATTTAACTAGATTAGAATTGGAAGGCAATGTTAGATGTATTGGATCCATTATCCCATTTAGGATGTTACCAATATAAAATAACAAAGGCATTCATCTTATACAATATATTTGATAAGAAAGAGCAATCTAGAGCACCTAGGTGTAAAATTGGCATTTTGATTCAAAATGATCTAATCAAAGTTAGCTAGCCCATAAATTGCATTACCCCATTTAGGGATACCTTAGCCAAAATTGGCACTTTAATATGTCAATTTCACATCATTTATCATGTTTTAGTGTTTTTAGGCCAAATTGTACATTTTGGGTAGAAATTGGCCAAAAACCTGATTGGAGGTTATTGATGGCCAAATTTAGGTGTCTACAATTTTCCCCTATTTGGGAATGCATTGCAAGATATAAACATAATAACAGTTTCTCAAAGAATGAAAAGGTCTTGTATGCTTACAACTATAATGATGATAAACTAACTATATGATGCCCCCTCAAGCGAATGGTTGACACAAGTAAGTTAGTAAATGGTTCCTCAAAAATAGAGAAGAAAAATGAGGGGACCAAAGAAAAGAAAGATGATGGGGTGAAAACATAGTGATATTGAAAAAGTAGTCAAAATAATTGAGAATGTAAGTGGGATGGTGTTCAATGGTTTGCCCAAATGTGGTTATAAACATTGTACCCTAATAGTGGCAATGTGGTATGATAACATAATGATTTGCCCAAAGGTGGTTATAATCATTGAGAAGATGGAACTGCCCTAGTTAGGATAGACAAACAAGATAATAACATGCCCCTAGATGGGTAAAAATAGTAAAGTGGTGATAGCATAATGATTTACCCAAAGGCAGTTATAATCATTGAGAAATGTAGGTGGGATTGTATGGAATGATTTTCCCATAGGCAGTTATAATCGTTGGACCCTAATTATGGAAAACATGATAAAATTGGTCGAGGATGATGATAACTTAACACAAAGTGTAATGATGAATTGAAACAACCTACTAGTAGGGAGATGCTCATCCAAACTAATAAAGGTTAAAATTCTTTCATGGTTAATTAATCTATTTAGGATATGATTGGGAGTGAATCAGGATGTCAGTGTTGAAGAGATGCTACCATTACTAAATAGACTTCTTAAAGTTGAGGTTTGTTGTAGCACGTGTTGGTAGGCATCATGATATAACATCATGAGGACTTGGCTGAAATATGCATGAGGACTAACTCCCATAATCTAATTCTCAATAGAAAATAATGCACTAATGATAGAAAACATTATGACAATGTAAATATATGAATATGGATGGATTCAATTGTAAGTTTAGGCAAGGAATAACCTAATGAACACACATAAGCTAAATCAAGGTAATAGTGTTGAAAGCAAATAAACATGTAGACAAATAAACAAAATAAGCAGAAACAAACAAATAATGTAATATAAACCCTACAAACATTGCCCCTAAAAGATAGGCAAAAACTTAACAAACAAAAAAAATGGGGGACTAGAAGAAAAGGGAGGGGGTGGCCGAGCTATATCCATATGCACTAGGAAAGTGGATGATGCCTACATAGTTCCATGGATGTAATATCTAATAAAAAACTTTAGGCTAAATGTAGTTCTCCTAGGGAATGGGAAGAATGTGATAACTAAGGAAAACAAACATAATGGATGTGGTATAAGAATAGGAATGGTCTTGAAAAATGGTAAATGCATGAGAGAGAAAATCCAAAAAGGATGGGGAAACTAAATGATGAGAGATTTGCTTGTAACCTATTAAGGGTTCCTAAAATCCTTAAGGCAAAGAAGTGGTCAATGTTTTTTTTTCTAATGATTTATCAAATGTTTTTGGAATCATTTTGGAGTGTCTCAACTCAATTGAGAATGATGAGACACTAAATATTTCAAGCTCACAAAATGATGAGAGCATTTAAACTAAGGTTGCTCACAAAATGACAAGAGAATTCAAACTAAAGTTTTTCATAAAATGGTGAGAGCATTCACACTTAGGATACTCATAAAATGGTTAAAGTGTGGCTTAGGTTACTCACAAAATGGTGAGATGATGGACTAAGTTACTCACAAAATGGAGAGATAATTCACACTTAGGTTTCTCACAAAATAGTGAGAGTTTGGCTTAAGTTGCTCACAAAATGGTGAGAGTGTTCACACTTATATTGCTCATAAAATGGTGAGAGTGTGGCTTAAGTTTCTTGCAAAATAGTGAGAAAATTCACACTTAGGTTGCTCATAAAATGGTGAGAACATGGGAAAAGGGTGACTGAGCTGACCTAAATAAGTATTGAGCACTACCTACATAGTCCTAGAGTAGTATCTCAATTCATTGTAGTTCCACCCTTTGAACAAAGGAATTCAACTAGTGTAGCAGTCAATTCAAACAAAATAGGCACAATTGGTAAAAAAACATAGCATGACATAAGAAGTAGAAAGTTGATACATTAAGGCTTAATGTTCCTCCTAGTTTTCCCATAGGAAGTTATAACTAGGAAATAATTGCATAAATCAAGGGTACTAATTTTCCCAAAGGTGGTTATAATTAGTAGAAAGATTGGTGGTAAGAAAGGAATAACAAAAAAAATATGCAACTATCAAAACTTTCATAACACTATCCCAAAATATGATCTTTTTCTGAAGTACGTGAACCAACTAATGAAACTGATCATATACCTTGATGTTAAAAATGTGTAACGAATGGAAAAAACCAAGGTCAAATGGGCTAGGCTTTAGAACACACTGGGCTGATAGGTCAAAAGTAAAAAGTAGATACAACAAAGAGGATGGATAAGGATGATATTTTTATAAAGAAGAATAGTGATAAAATGGCATAATTGGAATGGTCCTTATATATAATACACCTTAACACTCAAGCACAGTACCGCTTGAGATGAATAATATTTATTGGCTCAAGAAGTTCATCTATATCTAGTGTGGCAAGCTTGTATACTCCTAATCCATAATCTACAATAATGATGAAAGGCCCTATCTAGTTTGGTTTGAATTTCCCTTTATGATCCTTCTCAGCCATGGTATTCTTTTGGTTTTATTTAAGAATAAGATCACCAATTTAAAATGTTCTATGCTTAACATGTTGATTATGTTGGCCTTTGAGTTGGTTATGATATTCTTGAATATTATTGAGCACGGATGCACATTTTTCATCAACTAGGTCTAGCTCTTACAAGTGAGCTACTCGATAGTCATGATCATCCAAGATATGATTGAAAGAGATGCATAGTGAAGGCAATTCAACCTCAAAGGGAAGGATGGCTTTAGTACCATAAACAAGTGAGTATGGAGTGGCTCTTATGGGGGTATGATGATTGTTATGGTATGCCCAAAAGAAAAGAAATATCTGGAGTTGCTAATCATGATTGACATCATTGCCAATCTTTTAAAGAATATTGACAATGGTTTTGCTGGATGCCTTGGCTTGGCCATTACTTTGGGGGTAATATGCTATAGAAAAAAGTTATGTGATGTTATATGTAGTACATAGTTGGTCTACATCCTTATTCTTGAATGATCCTCCATTATCAGATATAATGTTAGAGGGGATACCATAGTGGCAAATGATATGGTTAAAGATGAATTTAGAAATTTTCTATCCAATCGTGTAAGTGAGGGGTATAGCTTCAACCCACATAGTGAAATATTCAATGGTGGTAAGGATATATTTATGGTTGTCAGATGAAGTGGGGTTGATCTTCCTAATGAGGTCAAGTCCCCATATAGAAAATGACCATGGTGTTAAAATTAGTTTTAGATTTTTTGTTGGGGCATGAATCAGATTAGTATGCCATTGACATTTGTCACACTTTTTTACATATGTAGTGGCATTTGCATCCATTATCAACTAATAATAACTAGTATGCAAGAGATTTTTGGATAGGACTACCCCACTAGAATGAGCGCCACATATTCTTTCGTGAACTTCTCTTAATGCTAGTGTAGACTCTACCAAAGTTAAACAATGACACATAGTTTCTTCAAAATTGTGATGGTAAAGGGTGGACCCAAGTAGAGTATAAAAAGTGGAATGATGAATGAATATTTTGGTTTATTTTTGAGATAGGTTAGGTGGTAGAACTTGGTCATGAAGGTAGTTGTAGAGGTCTAAGTATGAGATAGAATTAGAACTAATAATATCACACATCATTGTAATGATTGAAGGTTCATGAGCTGGTGCCAACAAATTCTTGATGAGGAACTAATACTCTCTAGCTTTATCTATTTGTCAAATCAAAGAGCCAATAGTAGCCATGGCATCTAAAGTTTTTTTACTAGCCCTTAGTATGTGCTCAAATTGAATGTTAGAAATTTGTTGCTTAAGAGTGTTGACTATGGCTTTATATGGAACCAACTTGTCACTTTTGGTCTAAAAATGATCTATATCTTGATTGATGATTAATTAAGAAACACCATGAACTTAGAGATGAGATATATTCCTATGTATTGCTTTTCAAAGTTCTAAAAAAAGTGCTTCATACTTGGCCATGTTGTTTGTGCAAGGAAAGTTGATTATGAATGATTTAGGGATTAGATCTCCCTATGGTGTAATAAAAAATAGGCCTACCCCTAATCCATGTGTAGTAAATGAACCATAAAAATAGAGCTTCCAGGGCTACTTCTCAAGGGGTGTGTCAATGATGGTAATGATGGATTCATCAGGAAATTGAGATGTGAGTGGTTTTATGTCTATGAGAGGTGCTTCAACAAGTTAAATTGTAAGAACTTGTCCCTTGATCACATTTTGATTGACATTATCTATGTCAAACTCACTGAGAAGCATGATCCATTTAGCCATTCTACCTTGCAAAGCTATTTTAGATAGTAGATACTTGAGCGGATCTACTTTTGAAATGATCATGGTCTTATTATTTAACATGTAATAGCATAATTTTTGAGCTGTGAAAACCATGGATAGACAATATTTTTCAATAAGTACATAGTTATGATCAAATGTAACCAAGGTATTGCTTAGGTAGTATATGTCATGATCTTTTCCATTGTCATCATGTTGAGATAAGAATGCCACTAGAATATGGTTGGTAGCTGATAGGTATAACAAGAATGGCTTTCCTAGCATATGAGGTAATAAAATAGGTATATTAACAAGATAGTCTTTGAGTTGTTGAAAATATATTTGGTAGTGATCATCCTAGTGAAATGCAACTCCCTTCTTCAAAATATGTGTAAAGGGATGTCACTTGTCTGCTAGCTGAGAGATGAATCATCGGATTGATTGGATCTTACCCTACAAACTATGAAGTTGATTTAAATTGGTTAGTGGTGGCATTTTGGTTATAGCATGGACTTTATTCATATCAACTTCAATACCTATATGAGACATGATGAAACCAATTAATTTTCCTGAAGTTACACCAAACACACATTTCTTTTGATTGATTTTAACTTTGTACTCTTGTAATATTTCAAATATATTATGTAGCACTATTGGATGGTCAACCCTAGTTTTGGATTTTCCTAATATGTCATCAACATAGTCTTCAACAATATCATGCATCATATCATACAATATGATAGTCATGGCCCTTTGATATGTAGTTATAACATTCTTAAGGCCAAATGACATTACCTGATAACAAATTGTTCCCCATGGAATGGTGAATGTTGTTTTATGTTGGTCTTCTGGTGCTATTTTGATCTGGTTATATCATAAAAATCCATCCATGAGTGAAAGCATTTCATAACCTATCATGGAGTTGATGATCATGTCAATATTAGGTAAGGGAAAATCATCTTTAAGACAAGCTTTATTGATGTCTCAAAAATTAGTAAAAATTATGATCCCTTTAGGCTTTTTACTAACAGATACCACATTAAAGATCCCTTCTGAGTAATCAATGGATTAGATACATCATGCTTCTAAGAGTTTTTCCAACTCTTTATTTAATGATACAAAAATGTGAGGATGCATCTTACGTAGATTTTTTATTGGTTTGGCATCAAGATTAACCATAAGGTGGTGCAGAACCAAGGTGGGGTCTAAACTTAGCATGTCAAAATAGGCCCATGTAAAGATATCTACAAATTCTCTCAATAGAGCTATAAAGATGTCATGTTCCTCCTCAATGAGGGATGAACCTAATTTTATCCATTTCAAGTCTGATGGAGTCTTGATATTTACCTTTGTTGTGTCTTTGACTAGAAGGGTTGAATCATATTCTGGGATAGTAGGAAATGACTTGAACCAATTAGATTATGTTAGGGTCCTCCATTAGGACTTGCTAGTCAACTTCTCCTAGGCATGATGAATCTAAGTCCCCTAATGGGAGATCTAGCCATGTGATAAAAATTGTAAAAAATTCTTGAAGAATTTGATCAAATACTTGTTTTTTCTCAAATCTAAACTTGGATCCATAGGCAAGTTCATCATTGGTGGTCTCCTAATCTAAATTTGAAGAAGAATGAACACCCCCATCTAATGGCACCTAAAATAGGTTTTCACCACTAGATTGGCCTTTATCTTTACTTTTTCCTTGGTCAAAAAACACTTCAAAGAGGTTTTCACCTTGAGACCTCAATGTTTTACTTATTTGTTTTTGGCTAAGGGTGTTCACTCTCTCTCCAAAATAATCTAGAGGATCTAATGTAATTGAAAATCTTGACTTGTGATCTCCCAATAGAACATTATCTCTAAGGTCTAAAAAGTCACATAATGCCTCATCATTATAAAACTCATCAATCAGTAGATTTGATTCTTATTGGTCCCAATATATCAATTGGGGATAATATAATGGCAATGGGCTGTGATGAATGGCCAATGTAAGGGTATAAATGGCATTGTTATCAAACAAGTTGGTTTTAGCTAAGTCATCAAAGGTGAGGCTATGATCAGACTCTGCTTCACTATCAACATCATCATCACTAGTCATTGGTGATGGAGTTTGAATAAGATATGTGGGGTCACCCCTAGGTAGTTTAAATCCAAATCCATATGGTCTTTCATACTTAGTCATAGAAATTGGCTCAATGGTTCCTTGTTGATTCAGTCTGAGGCCTCTTCCTTCATAATTGTGATGTTCCATAATCCTATTGGGAATATGATACTTTGCATTTTTATAACAATCAGCTTGGTTTTCATTATATAACCATGATTTATCCCCTTTAAGAGGGTTAAGTTATAGGCTAGATATTGATACAAATGTGACAGGTCCCTTATCTTTGTTCTTTTATTGCCAATGCATATGTGAGGTGACTTTAGGTCACCCAAAGTTTTTTAGATTTTGAATAAGATTGATAATATGAAATGTATCATGGGTCACATACTCTCTGGGTCCATTATCTAAAATGATGAAATGATTAGAACCTTCAGGAGGTGGCATGTGGGAAAAGGAATACAAGGTATTAGGAACTATGAAATTATCTGGTGAAGGATCAACAAGTATATCCTTTCTTTTATCCTACTTGGAACTTATATTCATACCATAATGATAATTATTGCATTGAAATTTAGCCTCAAGATGCTTGTAGTGTTCATATGGGTGTAAATCTCCTAGAATATTCACTTCCATCCCTAAGTGGGAAAACTTGATACATTAGTGTAGCATTGACAGGACTACATGAAACTCATGTAACCAAGGCATATCTAGAAGCATATTATATGATAACTCAAGATCAAACACAAGGCAAAGTGTATCATGGGTCAAAGGCCCAATGATAACTAACAAACTAATGGTGCCTTGTGATTTTCTTTATTAATTATAATAGGATTTGATGGTCATTATTTATAGATAAATATCTACCATTATGTAACCAAGAAACTTGATGAGCTTTAGAGACACTATGTTGAGGCTAGATCCATTATCTATAAGGACACGTTTCACTTTATGCCATCTTATATAAACTTCTATGTATAATGTATTATTATGGAGTAGGCCAAGGGAAGACATATCACTTTGGTTGAATGTGACTTGTTGGGCTGGAGCTAGGTGTATAACCAAAGCTTGAAATTTATCAGGTGATGTGTCGCTATCAATAGTGGATTGGGTCAAAAACTCATCCAAGATTTTCTTATGGATTATTGATGTTCATAGTAAATCTAACATAGAAATTTGTGTTGGTGTCTTCTATAATTATTCCATAATATCAAACTTCTTGTCTTGGTCAGTAGTGAATGGTTTATTTCAAGGTTGAATGATTGGTTGGATGATAGGAAAAGTGGTAGATGTTTGTGGGCTTGGGATAGTAATATTTGACCTTTGATTTTTGATTGCACAATCAAGATTAAATACTATACCATTATTTCTAACTAATGTTGGAAATGGTGTGGGACTAGACAAGACAAGTCTCAATTACTGGTGGCAAGGATGAGTTATCGATAGAAGGTCCAAAAGGGGAAGTCCTACTTTGCTAGTTTACCTGCATGCACTCCCAAGTCCAAGAAGGAATGTCCATGTAATTTGGTTGAATGTTGTTATTTAGTAATGGTCTAGGCTGATTAGTACTTGGTCTAGGATTAATGGAGATGGTATTAATGCTACCCCCTAAAATATGACCTACAACCCTATTGTAGTCAAGTTAAACTGCATAGTAGGTTTGTTGGTTTTTACCATATTGACCTTGGTTTTGTCCATTGTTTTATTTTTATGGATTTTGCTACTAATTTTGTTGATTCTAATAGTTTATCCTTTGATTTTGATACTATTGATTTTGTTGTTGCACTGGCTATTGTTGTTGCTGATTATTTTGCTGCTACTAATTATTATGTTGGGAAAAGGGGTTTTGATAAATCTCAAGAGTTTGATTGGAAGTGGAATCACCATTATCTAATGTTATCTCCCCATTTTCCAACATATTCTCAATTAAGTTATTGATTTAGACACATCTTCATAGATTATGCCTATTGACCTAGTGATAGTCATGGAATTCATTTTCATGATATAAATCAGGATAAGAAATGCCTTGTAGATAATATTTTGGTATAGGTCAAGTAATCAGATTAGCAAAAACAAGCTTATGAAATATAGACTCAATAGGTTCTCCTAAGTCACTAATGACATGATGTGTAGGCATGGTTCTCCTAGGAGGAGGGGTTTGCAATGGTAAAGGTTATTATATTTATTGTGCAAGTCTTGGTTGTTATGATTGTGGCATTGGTTGGTGATATTTTTGGGTAGGAGTAAGCTAAAAAGGTGGTGCAAATGATGTTTTCACCATTTAGACATGATGGGATTTGATTACTCCATTTCCCACAACATTCCTATTATGGTTGAATTGCTTCGGTCTTTCTTCATTATTGGCATGTGTTGATTGTGATGTTTATGCTTGAATAAGATGTTGATGTTGGCCATTTCCCTAATTGGTACCTTGATTTTGATTATTTGAATTAAGCTTGATGACTCATTTATTGATGAGCACCTACTCGATCAACAAACCTTTATCAATGATCTCTTTGAAAGTATGTACACATTGTAGTTCCAAATGATAAGCTATCTCACTATGTAAATTTTTAGTAAACATAGTGGTTAATTATTTATCTAGTAAACTATGGGTGAAATGGCTTGCAATGGATCTCCATAATTGTAAATAAATTACAAAACTCTCACTATCTTTTTTCTTTACTTATGTTAAGTCCACTAATGAAATCTCATGTTTGAGATTATAGTAAAAGTAATGCATAAAATTTTCAATAAGATCATCAAAATCTATTACTGAGTTTTTGGGAAACTTTAAAAACCACTCCAAGGCTTGTCCAACTAAACTCCTTGGAAATAATAGCAAAAGGTATATGTCACTATATGCCACTAGTTGACATGCAATAAAGAATTCAATCAAATGAGCCTTAGGGTCACCTTTCCATTTGTATTTGTTGAATTTTGGTGGTTCATATCCTAGAATAAATTGTCTCTAAAAATACTCCATGTTGAATGGGTAGGAACACACATCATTCAATTTAAACTTTTTAATTTGTTTACCCACTTGAATGGTATCATTTGCATCTTTCATCTATTGTAATTTTTGCGATAAGAAACTAGAAGTAACATTGGTTTGAGGGAGAATATCTATTTGGGTCGATGGTTGGGAGGTCATAAGTGGGACACTTTGACTAGGGTATGATGGAGATACCTATTGGGGTACATTGGTTTAGTTGGGGAATGGACCAAGAATACACATACGTGGATTAGGATGTACTTGAAATTACATAATTATTTGCATGATATTTTGGTTTAGGTTGGTGATAAAGGTTTGAATTAGAGGATTTTATGGTTTGGATGGAGGGATATAACTATATTGTGCCTACTATGGTTGAAAAGGGACATGCTACTGACTAATCAAACCTTGATATGGAGTAGGAACTTGTGGACCGAGACCCTATCTCTAAATTTGTGGCACATTTTGAACCAATGGTTGTCTATTAGGTACTTTAGAAACATGATTACCTCCTTGTTGCACGAATCACTATGAGGAAGTGAGAGTAAGCTATAGATTTGGCATTTGTCATTGACCAATATTTGCATGTTTTTGTCTAGTCATTACTTGGTTTTGAATTGGCATATTAGTCTATGATTGAAGAGGTATGTTCATCATTATTTGGTGAGGTGGAACATTAGTTTCCCATAATTGAGGTGTCAATGTATTTGTCCTCTATTGTGTTGATACACTAGATTGTGTATACTATTGTTTAATATTACTTGTTACTTGTTGAGGAGAGAAGGGTTCATCACATTTTGTCATTGAGGTATGACATTGGTCATTATTTGATTTCGTAATCCTATAGGTTGTATACTTGAGGAAGTAGTTGATTGGGGTTGGGGTGTAGAAAATCCTATTCCTTGGCATGATGGTCTACTTAGGATTAACTATAGGCACATGTTGTTGGCTAGTTGTTTGTATGTTATTACCACTTTGATCGAGATTAGACATTTTTTGTACATTGTCTATTACATTTAGCTCACTATTATGTGTAAAGGATGAAGACACTTATTTAATAATATTCATATGCATCAAGTTATCTATCAAATTGGTTTGTATGAATGGGTCAAAACTCATATTCTATTGTCTAGTTAACCTATCAACACTCCTATTAAAGGGACTGGGTCAATAAGAGGCTTACTCACCATGTTCATCTGATTGAAATTACATGCTAGATTCAGGTAGGTTTGATATCCTATCTGTATTTGGTTAAAGTGATCTTCCATAATATTTTTAACTTGATTAGATATATTAGGGTCTTGATATGTTGTTTACACTAGAGACATAGGATTTCTTGAAGAATCCTATTGATTGTAAATGATATTGTGGGGCACTCTTACTAGACTTGGTAAATTTTCATGAGGGAAGTCTACTAGAAACTTGGCCCCTATCTCTATGGCTCTAATCAAAATCTCATCTTTGTCCTCTAACAAATGTCACTCAAATAAAAATGGATCATACGTATAAGCCGTATTAATACAATATGACTGTTGAAGAACTGGCTCATCTATTATGGGTATTATAGCTAGGTATTATGCAATTTGTTCTTAGTCTTGTTCTAAATAAGGTGGTGTGTTAACCATATAGTTATCCAATGGATCTTGGATTTGTACCCCTGATTGAGTATTATAAGAGGGATAATAATCCATCTCTTAAGCAATATTATCTACATAGGGTTCTTTCACCATTTCTTCCTATGAAATTACATCACTAATCCCTAGATTGTACATGAGTCCACTACAAGTGTAGGAATACATGTTGAGATCCATAGTAAATGATTTATGATAAAAGGTCAAAGAGTTCTACAAACTCTAAAAAGGATAGAATCTAAAATAGATGATGTTCTAACTTGGTCAAGATTCATCAAAAGAATCAAAAGGTTTACGTAAATATTTTTGAGAAAACAAGCTAGCATAAAGTATCTAATGTTTCATTGTTCACACAAAGATAAGCAAGTAAATAGACCAAAAATATAAATGCCAAACTCTAAGGTCAAAGTGTTTCAAATTAGTCTAATCTAAAATTTTAAAAGTTGCTAGGACTTTTGGCCAAATGTGGCATCAAAATCTAGACTCAAACAAGGCATGCACTAGGAATCTTGGCCAAATGATGTCAAAAGCTAAAATTTGAAATAGATTAAAGTTTTAATCTAACAAATTTTAAACACTTCTAACAAACACTAGGCATTTGATTCTTAGACATGAACTTGATCAACTAGGTAGAAGGTATGAAACAAAAGGCACTTTGTAAATAGTTTAATTTCTCATAAATAATGGTATAAAACTTAGTCCTTTTGAAAAATAAGCTTAGACAAAAGTAAATGGTATAACTATACTTTAGATAAATGATCACAAAAGTACACTCAGATTAGTCTAAAAATGTAGGAAAAAATTTGAAATCTATGCAAGAGGGACTATGAAACAATATTCAAAATGTTTTGGGTAGTGAAACAATGCTATACTACCCAAAAGGTGTGATAGAAAATTTTGTTTCAAAAGCTCTCTAAGACAAACATTTTCCCACATTTTTGATAGCATAACACTACTTTTTTTGACTCAAAATGTTGTGGTGCATAGACTCAAAGTGAAAGTGCTTAGCATAAAATGGATTAAGTCTATCAAGTGATGATAATGAATATGAGTCTTAAATGGCCTTCAACCTAAATTGGAAATTAAAACTAAGTTCCCTCAAGTTTAGTGAAAATGGTGAACCCACTTAACACATCAACCCTATGAACTTATAAAGGTGCAATTCTGAATTTAGATTATAAGTGAAAAACTTAAAACAACTTTGATAAAGGTCTAGACTCAATTGGGTAACATAACTATGCCAAAGTGGATGATATGACTCTCAAGTTTTTGATGAACTTTTAACAAGGCAAATTGATGTTCTCACATGGGTAGCATAATGCCTCTTTGTTCAAAGGAAAATTAGGACTATGTTTGGTTTGGATTGTTTGTGTACACCAAGTTTTGACTTAAAACAAGACTTTAATCTAGGACAAGACCAACTAATTAATCATTCTTAGATCCTAAATTGACAAGGTTTCTTGGTATTGTTTGAATCTGTCAATATATGTCATTTGAGAGGGTTTTAAGTGTTCATCCAAAAGTAAATACACATTATATAGTAGGGTTTTTACAATCCGTCTTCTCTTAAATGATAGTAATATGACATGAACCTTGAGGTGCACCTTGCACCAACAATACTTCCATAATAAGTGGGGATTTGTCTAAGATCTAACAAGTTTTCAAATATTCTAGGGGAATCAATTGCACAATGACTTTCAGACTAAATATTGCAAAATAAAAACATGAATTTTGGGTCTGTATCACTTGGCTTGTTACAAAAAGGCCTAATCCTTTTTGTAACAACTACATCATGTTGTTAACTTAGTTTAGTGTGATGTTCAAAGTGCCACTACATCCCATGTGCAACTCCAATCATGAGCCAAATAAAGTCAATACTGGGAGGTGAAACCGTGGGTTAAATCTTCCCTAAAGAACTCATGGGAGGTGATGAAGTCCCCCTTGCAAGCCAAGTTTGCATAAAAATAAAGAAAGCATGAAATTAGAAAGACTTTAGGGTCATTTTCAAGGTCACCCAAACTATGATGAGTTTTTAGGGAGTGATTTATATGACTTTCTTTCTAAGCCTTGGACTAGGCTACTTGCAATAAGAATGGTGATTTTGATTCCAAGGGTTCCCTAAAGGGGACAATTGGAAGAGCATACATGTAATGTGCCTCTTTTTTCCAAATAAAAATTTAATCTAAACAACTAAGTAAATACAAAAAACTTTGAAAATGCAAGTTCATTTTTTAAGCCCAAATGGAAAATGAGGTGGTGTTCATTTGACCCCTTGGTCTTAGTTGTAAAATTTAAAAACATTCACCATAAACATCTAAATTCTTTTGTTAAACACCAAAACAAGGTTCCTAACTGATTTTGAAGCATGCAAAAGGTGATCAAAACATGTTTTTAGAAAATGTCAATCTTGGTCCTATAATAAAAACATTAGGATGTCCTTTAGCCTTAAAGCTCTTTTTGGTTTGAAATAATAAACTTTAAGAAAAGAGCTCTTGGGTCTGTGTTTTAAACAAAAACATAGTTATTGACATTGATTTATATAATTGATGATGGTTATCTAACTGACATTGGTTACACCAATGTAACCAATGATAGTATCTAATTGATGTTGGTTTTACTAACCAACATCGGTTAAGCTATATAATTGATGTTGGTTTTACTAGCTAATGTCGGTTGCTATGTAAACATGTGGAAAACAAAAATGGCAAAATAAAGTTATAAAATCAATTTGCAAGAGTTTTAATGGTCTAAATGAGTTTTTTAATTTACAAAAATATATTCATGTGTGGGATGCATCTAGTCCCACCAGGTGTGCCATATGTGATCTAAAAATTTGACTCAAAATAGGATGGTTAGTATGGTGTTAGTTCCAAAATAAAAAAAAAATGAAATAAACAAACTAACTAGCATAACATCTCTAGGCCTAGACACTAGGGAGAGCTTAGTTAACAAAAAAATGATAAACACAACTAAAAAGTAAGAAATAAAACACAATAATTCCTTCACCTTCCTTGGATGGTCCAAATGCCTTTGTAGTGGTGGCTTGCTTAGTTTGTGCTCATGGAATCTTCATCAAAGGAGGCTTGGCTACCTCCATCTCTCCTTGACACCTTGTGACTTTGTGGCTTGGCTTGGCTTGGAATCAATTTGGTATGATAAAACTAATTGAAATGGCTTTTGGAATCATTTGTGAATTATAACTTTGCATTCTCAAGTCTTAGAAATGATGTTCATAGCCTCTCTAATTATATATTTTTAAGATGTCTAGAA
Source organism: Torreya grandis (assembly GCA_037957365.1). Lineage (NCBI taxonomy): Eukaryota > Viridiplantae > Streptophyta > Pinopsida > Cupressales > Taxaceae > Torreya > Torreya grandis. The sequence continues at coordinate 95,278 of JARHVA010004362.1, read as the reverse complement.
TCAACATGAACCATCCATCCTAAGATTGAGATGTGTGGTTGAGGATTAATTCAATTTTTGGAATTAAGTTTATATTTATCCTCATCATGAAATTGGAATAAGGGGAAATTAAGAGGCATGAAGGGCACCATGGAAGGCATTGATGAGGCATGGAGGGCATGAATCCTAATATTTGTGGCATTTATGGCCTAAGGATGTCTTCCCAAGAAATGAGGTCACCTGATGATGTAGATATTTCATATTAATTTTTCAAAAATAAGTATTCAACAAGTTTCCATGGAATATTTGATTAAGCCATGATTTGGGTTAATTAGCTCTTAAGCATGATTAAGCACTTTGTGCACAAATTACTCAAATTGATCATATTGCCTTGTTATTGGTTCAAAATTTGACTAGATTGGAATTGGAATGCAATGTAAAAAGTGTTAGATCTATTATCCCATTTAGGGTGTTACAAATAATAAATAATAAAGGCATGCATCTTGTGAAAGATATTTTATATGAAAGAGAAATCTAGAAACACCTAGGTGCAAAATTGGCATTTTGACTCAAAATGATCTAATCAAAGTTAGTTGGCCCATAAATTACATTTCCCCATTTGGGGATACCCTAGACAAAATCAACACTTGAATATGTCAATTTCACATCATTTAGCATGTTTTAGTGTTTTTAGGTCAAATTGTACATTTTGGGTGGAAATTGGCCAAAAGCCTAATTAGAGGTTATTGGTGGCTAGATTTAGGTGTCTACAATACACATAGGCTATAATTTATAGTCTATAATCTCCTAATAAATCAATGGGATCTAATTGACACTCTCCCAACAAACCAATAGAATTGACTGGGTACAATGGGATCAAGAGGCTATGCCATCTAAATTTATAACTCCATAGATAGAGATGAAATTATTATGCCCGAATGGAATCAAGATGGGAATTGAATTGATAGCTATGATAATTTTAGATATCGATCATAGAGATTGAATTGATATATGTGACTAGGATAATAAGGAATCCAGTGCCTGGATATGAGGCTAGTATTTAAAAGAAAGGAGTGGTGTGTATATTGATGAAGACATGCTATGCTCGATTGGTAAATTGATATAAATATATTTTACCAAACAAATTTTATCAAATAGATTCTATATATATGTACATCCAATTGTAATGATCGGGATTAACCTATGGAAAATACATATAATTGGATATCAATCAAATTTTCAACTCGCTATTTTGGTTATTGAAAACATAGTTGATATTGAGGATGAGTTTTTAACAAGTTATGCCAATCCATGTTAATACATCAAACAATAAAAAGTCTAACAAAATTATATTAGGTATTTTATATAAATTATTACACAAAATCTACCAAGGATGCAATTAAGGTGTATTAATGTACATCTAGAGTATATAAGATTCACTTGAAATTTTACCTATGTAAATGTATATGGTGTCATACTAACACAGATAGATGTAGTAGTCTAGGTTGGCCCACTACCTAGTTGTGATGTCAAAGGCAATGTGTCCTCTTGGAACACAAAAAAGTACATATATTTTATTAAATTTAAATGTTTAAATTAGTTTTTAACTTTTTAAATTGTAAATATAACTTAAAAATTTAACATTAAATTTATATAAAAGATACCTGCATGTGTGTAGAGACTCCCAACATATCTAAACCAAATTTGTGTGCCAATAACTCATAAATCAAGACCACATCCTCCAAGCCCCCTGAAGTGCCACCATCATCATCTAAAGGTCCAATGCATATAGCACCACAACATCTACATCAGTGGGGTCGAGTATGACCATTAACTAGAGTATCTTGAGCATCTGTCTCTGAAAATCTACTTGTATGATGAACAAGTGTATCAGTAAGCACACTAAGCACATGAAAAGTGTCTATCTCCACAACCTCTATCACCATTGATGGAATATTCAGATGAAGTGGCTTTTGGGTAGGGATCCTTATAGGTTGATTACATGCATGTTGTGTACCTAGTCAATCCTATGTAGATCCTTTCCCTCAGCCCTAAAACTCACCATAGTCAAAGTAGTTTGGAATTTGATTGAAGATAAACTCAAAATAGATTTTCATCAAAAATTACAAAGGGAACTCATGGTTATTACAAGGGGGATAGTCAAACACCATCTACCATCACTCCCAAAAATTGGCCTTAATCAAATTATGTTGGCATCGATGGATTGAAAAATGTTTGGTTGTTATGGGTAATGTGGCATTGGTGGTCAAGTCAATAAATAAGGCATAAATTTTATCTATTGTTATATTTTTATTCTTCACCTTAGATTCTGATAATTTGTCAACATAGTAAGCCCTAAAACTATCTCTATATGACCTCCATCTATCAATTTGACTCATTATCAAGTCATTTTGACCTAATACTAACTCTAGGTTATTAGCCAAATAGGTGCGGTGGGTGTTTGTGGAAGTGGTCTCCCTCATTCTCATAATTATTTTCTCAATTTTAATTTTGTTGTCCACTATGTGAGCAACTAATTCCTCCTAGTTGCCTAGGAGATCTAGGGGAGCTACAGGAGGGTTAGGTGGAGGGTTAGGAGGGTAAGGCAGAAGGTTTGGTAGACGATTAGATGGAGGGTTAGGTAGAGCATGCCAAACTATTTCATTATAAAAATTTATAAAAAAAAAAAAAAAAAAAAATCGATTCACATTAAAAAAAAATTCAAAAAAATTGATTTAATCTACAAAAAACATACCTCTTCTTCACAATGGCATCATCGATCTTGAAAATGGAGGGAAAATATGAATCTTTTAGGCCAAAATGTGATCTTATAGTTAAAACATGATCTTTTATCCAAAACATGAATGGGAATTAGAAAAACATGAATGGATAAAATGTAGAGGATGAGGGTTTTTTTTTGTTTAACAATGTCAATAATGTGTACGCATTATAACAATAACACATATGAATTATGTTTTAACATGTACACATTATGGGTTATGTCCATGGAATTTCCCCCCAACTTTGTGCACATACCCATATATTAGATTAGAAATATGGGTCTTGAATTTACAAAATGACAATTTATACAATTAAAATTTATATCAACATCTATGACCTGTAGATAATATGTTTGCTCTATCTCTCTCACATGGTATCAAAATGAAATGATTAAAAATGTTTTGGAATTTAGATTCAAAGGAATTTCACCACTATGAACATATTTGTTTTTCATAAAATTTATTTACTTTGTCTAATCTGCTAAAAAATAGGTGGATTCAAAACTATTTTTATAGTTTTTACTCTTGATAAGCAGTCACTATTTTTGGGCATAATGTTTTCATTTGATGTCAAAACGACATGATTATAGTTAGATCTACATAAAAAATCAAAGATATAACTTCCATATAAATATATTTTTTAAAAATTTTAATTATTTTCCCATTTGAAATTCAATAACACATACTATTTTCCTACCAGATTTAACATTTTTAAAGTGCATCAAAAATAATATTTGGGTTTATAAACATAAATTTTTAAATTTGAATACATATTTAAAACCACAAATCTATGAGAAAAAATACTATGAGTTTAGTTGTTTTATTGAATATTGTAGATTTAGTGACTCACTTTATTTATATTTATTTTTTAAATTATACTCACAAATTTTCAAATTTAATTTGAAATTTTGATTTGTTGTTTTGAAGATTAAATATGGAATTTTAGATATGCAAGATCAATCATTTCCAATGAGGTTTCCATTTGTTTTTAGAAAATATGTAGGGGTGGGGTTAATCTTCCTTTATAATCTATTGCATGAAAAGACGCCTAAAAAACTATTGACTAAAAATCCTCTTGAGAAAAATTGATATCTTGTCGAAGAGTTCCTATCAGGTCTCATCTTCTCCAAGTGATAAAAAGACAAATTTATCTGTTGTCACAAAAAATAATTGTTTATTGTTAGAAACATAAGGGTATTAAAAGTTTACTAGTAATATTATCACAAAATAAACCAATTTGGAACGATAAATCCTTATTAATGCCAATGGTCCCTGGAAACAACACTAAAAATGATGAGGTTCATTGAGCCTGATCATTTAATTTAATTTTATCAATGTAGGGTTAGTTTCTAAGGTTGTATGCAATAGGGAAAATAGGATTTATAGTCAATAGTTATATCTACCTAGAAATTCAATCAACACTCATGAGAAATAATTGAATCAAATCTAATCTAATCATGGAAATCAAACTAATATACTACTAGAAAATAAATCATAATTTAATCTAATTGATGGGATCAAAACTTGCAAAATTGAAACACACTTGCAAGAATTGAAATTGCATAAATTAAACTATCTACTATACTATGGATATGATTTTTCTTTTATTTTAACTCTTTAACACACATCAAAACAAATAAATGATGAAAAAATAATTATAACATAGAATTGAAATAATATATATATATATATATATATATAATTGAAATAATATATATATATATATATATACACCAATTGTTGTCCTCTTCCTCAAGATAAGTGGTTTTCTTCTCCTTTGTAATTGGACCAAGTTCAATGAATCAAACATTGTGCTCAATGCTCTAGAGTCTTTTTGATGAAAAAAGTATTAAAAATCAAATTAAAAATATCCTTTTCCATTTTCTTAGAGCTTGGAGGTTTATTTATAATATAATGCTTAAAAATGATTTCTTAATCTAGGATAACATCCTAACAAATTAGTTTTTCCACTAAGATATGTATTATTGTAAAAACAACACCAACCTCCACTATTTCAGGATAAAAGAGTGGAGAGTGCCATATTTTTGTATTTTATATCTTTTATTTTGTTTCTAAGAATCAGGTATGATCATTGATAGATTTTTTTCCTTCTTTTCCTCTCAATGTATTAACAACTTGTACCTGAGATCTTTATAATAGTTTTGAAGTACTATTAATATCTTAATTATTTTGGAAATGTATTTTTTTGGAAAATACTATACTTACATACATATAAAATTATTCCAAAAATAAGTCTTTAACCTTCTCTGGAGTTATCTATGGTCATACTCTAAAACTGCATTTTATATGGGACTCCAAAGTTCTTATAGGACTTTGATTCTAGTCTACTTTAGGACTCTATAACTACTGTAGAAATCAAGAGATGCTTTTGTATGGGACTCCATAGCTATTGTATGACTCTAGAGACACTTATAAAACTAACCTTGATTCATTGTTTTGATTCTCTAAAGTTTACCATCTACATTAATGATCCATTATAGTCTGTATAGATAATATTTAACATCTATTTTTCAAGAAATACTAGAAAACATTAACAATTTAGATTGCAATGACTTATAAATAATATACCATATATATATAAACAAGCCTTAAAATATTATAATTACATATAAATATAATTCTAAAGCAATTTATGGAAGAGAACATGACATTCCTTCTTGATATACATGAGACATATTATGATCTTATTATTAAATCACACATATTATTATGGAAATGATTATGACAATAACTACCAGTTAATTAGAACCTTCTAAACATTCTCAGAGGTTAATCTCATAATCTTATCGATGATTTCATTTCATATGTACAAAATTTTATCTTTATAGTATCACTAAAGGTCAACAAAGTTTGACCCCACTTTGATACCAATGTATAGCATCCTCTAGTGTTAGTCCAAAATGAACCAATTTTTTTTTTATTTTAATTAAATTTAATCATGCTCATGCAAAGTGTATGAGCCCATTGATCACCAAACACCTCTATATATAGTTTAAACCAATATGCAACATAAAATATTGTGCCTTGATCCATAATTAACTCCACCAAATTAATATAGATGGATTATAGAGTTAGTCTCAATGTATCTAAATTACATGCTAGTTTACGATCCTAGAACTTGTGGGTTATGGGCCCACAAGAAATGACTCCTACGTCACTCAAAGATTGAAATAAATATCATTAATTAAAATAAAAACACCCTAAGTGTTATCCTCTAATGTCCCATACCCACTCCTTGGGTTGCCTACATACTAACTCATGCCCATTACACAAGTGAAAATAGGGATATTGAAGTTATTTGAAAACCTAGAGAGTGATATTAGATATCAGATCCTTATAGGCTATGGGTCACTAAATATCATAAAGACATAGTCTTTTTTAATTTACCACTTAATTATTATTCTTATTTGGACTAAATATTAAATATATGTCTATGTGGTCATACTATACGATCTTTGCAAGTCATGGAGTTCATGGTTATGTCACATTTTATTGGTGATAATGTGGTCAAGACTTTCTAATATTTATTCACATTGAATATATATAATAAGGTCAACCAACATATAAAGTTATACACAATATTTATGTGACCACCATGTTTTATTACTATGTTAAGTAATACCACCGTGAACCCATAGAATCCATTTTCATTCATGAGTTCCTAGGATTTGTCACTTAATGGTTAATAAGGCAACTAATACAATCATATCAAGAAATAATGTGATACTCACCTCTTTATAGCCACCCCCACCTTATTTTCATGGATGTGACCTGAAAATGAACATGAATATAATGTAATAGGTCCACAGACTTGAGAGAGTGTTAATGATATTTATAAGGTGACTTGGCAGCACATTTGAGGCAAGGTACAATGGGTCCCTCTATATTTACATTTTCATTAAATTCACTTATATATAATTACAAGGATCTATGAGGTCCCAACAAATAGTGAAACATAGTTATGAGAATATGTCATGTGTCACTTTAATTATCCATTTGACCTCTTATAAATCTACCACCATTCATTGTGATCTCAGGTCAAATTATATATATATATATATATATATATATATATATATATAAAGAGTGGTCACTATATAAGGTAACCACATGGACTCAATCTATTGTATATTCTAAATAAAATAAACCAAATTTTAGATTTTAATAGGTCTATAGACTTATGTGATTGGTTATGGAGTAAATGGGCTGATTAGTTGTTATATTCAAGTTAGAGGTTATGGCAGTTATGTATGGTAGACACAACCCACTGGTAATCTTATGCTTGAGATTTTTCTTACAACCTTGGGATTGTACCTAGCTAGGAAAATTTATAACATATACATTGTATGATCCTTCATTCAATTATAAATCTAGGGGTGTAAAATTTACAAGGAATTTTCATTATATATGAAACACTAAATGACTTTGAATAATTAAGTGAAATAACTACTAATATATTATGTATATGAAATTGAAACTAAACTAACCCACACTTGCATTGAAAGTAACACACTTGCTGAAAATAAATGCTTTTGTTAAAAGTAAACATAGTTGCAAAAAGTAAATGATAGGAAAGTAAATGATACTCTTATAAAGTAAATTACAAGAAATTAAATGTTGGAATTGAAAAATGAATCTAAGTTGGAAGCTTTCCATACAATGAAATCGAAAGTACACACATAATTGAAAGGTACACACATGAAAGTAAATCATTTAAAATGAGATAAATTGTGGAAAAGAAATTATATAAACTTATATGAATATAATATAAATGAAATGTTCACATAATATAAATAAACTAACTAACAGATGGAAAGTTAGATTACCAAATCCTTGTGAATGGGCCCTAGATCAGTTAGACTAGAGTTTAAATCCCCTCCTTAATTAAGATAGGATTAAATCAAAACAATTATAATTGATTCAATTATAGAATTATATATATTTATTTAGGTCTAATTACACTTTTATCTAAATTATAACTTATTGGTAGTAGACTTAGGACTATAAAATCATAAAGTGTAAATGCACAATAACTATATGATGTAAATCATTTTGTGTAACGTATATCATTTTTTATATATTTGGTCTATATGTATACCAAAATACTATTGAATATGAAAACACTCATTTGAAAGAAGAAATTTAAGGTCAAAGTGAAAAGTGACAAAGCATTAGAAGTCTTTAAATAGTGATATCATGTAAAGGAAAACAATGCCAAATGATTTCGTGTGTGTGTGTGTGTGTGTGTGTGTGTGTGTGTGTGTGTGTGTGTGTGTGTGTGTATGTATGTATATATATATATATATATATATATATATGTATATATGTATATATATATATATATATATATATATGTATATATATACATATATATATATATATATATATATATATATATATATATATATATATATATATATATAGTTTTGAGAATGTATATTATGCTTGTTTAATGCATAATTTAATTATATTATGCATGAATATATTTAATAATATAATAATTATTAATGTTCTATATAGATAAATTTGCATTTGAATGAATAATCCTTTAAATAAAATGAATACTCACCTTGTTCCCTAATTTTGTCTATGTTCTAAACCTATATTCAAATTTTCACGTAAATAATTCTTAGCATGTTATGACAATTTTTATAGGAAACTCTTATAAAAATGGTGTAGTGTGCATGGATATTTGAAACATGATGAGATGGTACTAGGATAGGGATATTTATAATGATGACAGGATGAGAGAATTCACATTTTTGAAGAAGAGAAGGAAAAGAGAATAGGAAGATATGTGCGATAGGCTATAGATGAGAATATAAATAATGAAATACACAAAATATTTTGGTGTGAATTTATTAGGTTTCTACCTATATGGCTATTAAGAATTGAATACTATTGCTTTAGGTTGAGAGTGGCATAACACTTTGTTTATACTAAGGAAAAGATAGAAAATCTAAAAAATATAGACACTAAATGGATGCAAGTAATAGATAATTTGTTAAATACTACCATTGATATATATATCACTAAGTTTATTGTGTAAGGGTATATTTCATTCAAATATGTGCAGGATTATTTTGTAAGAGGAACTAGAGATTTTTTTTGTAGTGACTACCTACTTTCCTTAAAATGTTGGTTGTGGAAAACACCATGGTGCCTATCCCAACTAAAATGGAGTAGTCACTTTGGGTGTTATGGGGATGTGTGTGATGAAGAAGTTAGTTATTAATAATTAAGGGTAAATATTTTAACCAAAAACCAAAAAAATGGAGGATGCAAAGAAATAAAGTGAGAAGAGAATTTTGGGGCTAGAGCGAGACCTACAACAACAAAGAAAATGTAATAAATAGAACAATCCTAATGTAGATATGATTAAGAGTAGAGTAGAGAGTCTAGAAGATGAAAAAGGAATGGGAACTCATAGAGGAAATATATATTATAGATATTATGATATGAGGAAATGAGAGGGCCCGAAAGAGGAGAATGTGCAAATGAGAGCACAACAAGAGACAAACATTGGAAAAGGGATTTAGAGGATATGGAAGAGAGTTTAAATATTTTGGAGGATAATTTATATCAATTAGAAGGTAGTTTTAGAACAAAATTTCAAGGGATAATATTATTTAGATAAGATAATGAACACTATTTTAAAGAGGTTATGCAGAAGCATATGATTAAAAAAGGTTCAAGTTAAAATGAGAAAAGTGTCACAGACAAGTATCATTCAATTCAAGGGTGCATATGCCTTATGCCTAATTTATCAATATAAAAAATATATATATTTTTTTTTAATAAGTGGGTTGGGATAGTGCATGGTTCGATAGTTTCACAAATAAATTTGGACAACTTAGTGAGGATACTAAGAAAGTAAGGTAAAAGTGCCAAGTGATAGAGCATTATAAGTCTTTAAATAGTGATATGATGTAAAGGAAAACAATTCTAAATGATTTGAGAATAATATATATGTATAAATAACACACACACACACACACACACACACACACACACATGTATGTATATATATATATATATGTATGTGTGTGTGTGTGTGTGTGTGTGTGTGTGTGTGTGTGTGTGTGTGTGTGTGTGTGTGTGTGTGTGTGTGTGTGTGTGTGTGTGTGTATGTATATATATATGTATATATATATATATGTATATATATATGTGTGTGTGTGTGTGTGTGTGTGTATATATATATATATGTGTGTGTGTGTGTGTATATATATGTATATATATAGATATATGTATATATATATATGTATATATATATATGTATGTATATATATATACATATGTATATATATATACATATATATATATATATATATATATATATATATATATATATATATATATATTCTTGGTTCTTAGAATGTATTTTATGCTTTTCAATGTATAGTTTAATTATATTGTGTGTGAATTTGTTTAATACTGTAATAATAATGAATGTTCTATATAGATAAATCTGCATTTGAATGAATAATCCTTTACTTTGAACAAAATGAGTACTCAACTTTTTCCCTAGTTTTCCTTATGTTTTGAACCTGTATTCAAATTTGCACATAAATAAATTTTCAGCATGTTAAGATGTGTTTTTCTAGGAACCTCTTCTAAAAATAGTGCAGTGAGCATGGATCTTTGAAACATGTTGAGATGGTTAATAGGATAGGGATATTTGGAATGATGACTGGATGAGAGAATTCAATTTTTTGAAGAAGAGAAGGAAAAGAGAATAGGAAGATCTATGAGAGAGGTTATAGATGAGAATATACATAGTGAAATACATAAAATATTTTGGTGTGAATTTCCTAGGTTTCTACTTGCATGGATGTCAAGAATTGAATACTATTGCTTTAGGTTGAAAGTGACATAACACTTTGTGTAGACTAAGGAAAATATAGATAAGCTAATAAATCTAGACACTAATTGGATGTGAGCAATAGATAATTTGTTAAATACTACCATTGATAGATATATCACTAAATTTATTATGCAAGGGTGCATTGCATTTAAAGTTGTGCATGATTTTTTATAAGAGGAACCAAATATTTTTTTGTAGTGAATACCTACTTTGCTTAAAAATTTGGTTGTGAAAAAGGCCATGGTGCCTATCCCAATTAATATCGAGTAATCACTTTGGGAGTTATGGGGATGTGTGTTTTAGACATATAAATTTCATTTAGTGTAAAAATGCACCTAATTTAATTAATAATTATTCTTAAATTAATAAATCACATTTTCTTCCAAATTTAAATAATTGAAAAATTCAAAATATTGAATAAGTCAATTATGCACACTTAAATCCTTATTTTAAATAATAAAATATGGATTTTCCACCTCATCCAAACATCTCCCACCTTTTTCTTTCTCATCCCAACCAAATCCATACAATTCTCAACCTTTGACAACTCATCCCCTGAGTTGTCAAGCAAATTAACTTAGTCTTGTTGAGTTAAGTAACTAACCCCATGATTTTCTCAGCCATTTTAAAATGGTCTTAATCCTCATAGGTGAGGACTCATTAGCCACCGTTGATTATTTGTATCATTGAAAAATTATAAATCATCCTCCACCATTAGATCCTTCTCCACACATCTATAAATACACTTATAAATCTCCATTTTAAAGTGTGCATAACATCTAGAATTTTACCACAACACAAAATCAAGAAATTAGAGCTCCACATACAAGTGAATCAAAGTGAATCAAAAAACTCCTTTTGCACAAAAATGATGCCCATTCTCTTTTGCATTTGAGGAGTGAGCAATATATATTTTAAAGAGAAAATTGAATGTATATTGCAATGGAGAAAGCTTGTGTATTCAAATCACAAAGTTTTTTATTGTTATTTTCTTTGTTTATTACTCTACCATAATTTGAATTTATCTTAGATTATAATTAGTTTACTTTATTTGCACGTCTAAATTTATTTCATACATTTCAAGCATGCCCAATGGGATACTTCCCATGTCTTGTTTATCTTTTGATCATCATTTTTGTTTTTAGATAGCATTTTTCTTTTGATTTTTATTGTTTATGTTTGTATTTTACATTAAAGCTTGCCTTTATTGAGTGATAGTATGCGATACAAGTTACTATAAATTGTTTTCTATTTAGTTGTATGCACTCCTCTACATAACAACAAATTCAGAAGCAAAAATAACGAAATTATAGACCATAATAGTTGTCCTATTTTTGCCTTTTCTATGTTTTATGTTCTCTCTACAGGGTTAATAGCATTTTTTTAGGAAACAATGATTTCATAATTGTCATAATCAATTTCATCATTACCTACAGGGATTTAGTCACTTTCAATAATGAATTCATCATTTCTTGTAGTGAAATTGTTTTTTTCTAGAACAAAATCATTGCTATATGTAGCAAATTCATCACTGTTGGTATCAAAGTTGTTTCTCTTGGTAGAAAAATAATCTTGCAAGGATGGGTCTTTTTATTGTTTGTTTCCTTCTTTCTATCTTTTTCTTGCATTGATTTTATTACAATTTTGTTTTTTTTAATCTGTCTATGTAACAATGATTTCATAATAGAGAGGTGTTTTCTACTTCCTTTTCATGGTTTTTCACTTTTTTTATTATAGGTTACCTTATTTATAGAGAAACAAAACATTCTAACAACTTGTTTGAAAAATTCTTGCCAAAGAGAATCAACAAAAAGAATCAATAAAAAGTTAATTTCTTATTACTAATGCCTTTGATTTTTATTTTCAAAGTTCTTAGTAATTACATCACTTCTTGTTTTAGTATTTTTATTTGTGGTTTTGGAAATCATGTATGCTCTTTCCTTGGCATTAATTTGGTAACAATACTAAAAAATTAGAAACATTTCCACAATTATATTTGTTATCCAGGTAGTACCTGCATATGCTCTTTCCTTAGTAGTATATGGTGATGAAAGATGGAAATAAAAAATGGGTATTTAATTTAATTCTTTTCTTTTCTTTTCTTAAGGGATCTATTGATTGTGGATGTCACCACCATGAAGTATGCCAAACCCCATTTACCTATGGAGTATATAAATTGAGATCCAATTATTTCAATTACCTAAGTGATATTGTGTTTTAAGCACATCATGACATGAGTCCTTTCATGCTCCAATACCCAAGGTGTTAGGTTGTGGAGCTAAAAGCTTCACTGATGCAAATAGGGAAGGAGGTTGTTAGAGGTTGCTGAGTGTCACAGACACTGGCATCGGTCAGGCCAACTGATGTTGGCAAGATTAGACAGGAAGAGCAACTGATGTCAGTCAGAAGTCGGCCGGCGTTGGTCACCTCTAGGCAAACAGGGACCAATGTCGGTCACCTATGCAATTTAGAACTACTAGTTTCATAGACAGTTAGTTAACGAACTGAGTGTTTACATGTTAAGAGCCAATTTTAGACTAGAAGCTACGGATCTAATTATTGTAATTAGGTGTCTAATTATTGTTTGCATGAGATCTATATATTAGACTCATGGGTTGTATTGTAATTTTTTCTAGTTTGAATTGAGAAAAGTTAGCTCCTTCTGTGTGTGAAGTGAGCAAGGGTGTTCCTCCTAGTTCCATAGCAGTGCCAAGTGCAGGTACTAGTTTGGAAAATCAGAGGCTTTCTTCATGTATGTATGATCTTGGTCAGTAGGTGTGCATGGCTACGTTAGGAGATCTGCATGGTAAGTAAGATCATTGATTTGTAGGTGTATGTGGGTGCATGATCCAGGTTTGCAGGTGTGTAGAACCAGATTGATTTGTAGGTGTGCAAGATCAGGGAGGACATCAACACAACAGGGAGCAGGATCAGGCAGGATCTACTTGGAGTATAGTGTGTACTTGATTATAGAGCAAGAGAGGAAGGCAAGGTAGTTCCTTCCATAAGTAAGATCATTTGGGTTGTAGGTTGTTGTAGTTTAGGGGAGATCTACTTGGAGTGTGTGGAGAACTTGTGGAGTGAATGGAGCATTGGTGTACTGGCAGTAGTGGATACTGACTGGTTAGAGTGAACACCAACTTTGTGTTTGAGTTGTGTGTTGGGACCGTAAGAGAGAGCTTTGAGGAAAGAATTACTATACACTTGAGGTGTGGGAAGCCTCTGAGAGGTGTGGAGAAGAAGTGGCATCTTCTTTATTGTATTTTTTTCTGGATGAGTATTAATACAAGTCATGTATTGTCTCTCATATTCTGTGTTGTTTCTAAATTCTAGTTACTTGTGTTTCTGGTTAATTCTGCATATTAAGTTTCTTGTATATGTTAATCAATTTTGCTTTCATTATTTCCCAACACAAGGTTTTAATAGCTGAATCAAAATACAATATCATCAATTGTTAGCACGTTGAGACCCCTATGACTATGTCAGACAATTTGGGATAAGACCCAATAGTGTGCATCTGCATTGTCCATTTCTTCCACATTTTTCTTCTAGATAAGATTATTTAAACCTTAAGCCTAGGATAACCTCTTTTTCTATTTGACTTTGGTGCATCAATTAGTGGTTAGGATAAAGAAGTAACCTTCCACACACCCTCAAAACTAGACTAAGTGGGCCATGGAAATGACTGGATCCTCCATGGTTAGTGCCTTGAAATATTAGGCTATAGTTGAAAGCATAAATGAGTTAGTGACATCAAAAATACCAATAGTTATTCATGACCCTCATCTTAGTTTTTCACTTTTTTTATGTAATTTATTGACAATTTAGAATAGAAATTTTTTGTTGTTTCCTTGTGTTTACCATGTGTTGCATTATTCTTGTTTGAAAAATAATTCCTTTTGAATCTTAAAGGTACCAAACATCTTAAATCCAAATTTGTCTAAAAATTCAAAAGCATTTAGTTGACAATCAAACTCTTAGTCACTTTGGTATTTTTATTTAATTTCAAGTCTTTTTTTGTTTATTGAGTCAAAAAAATTCCATACTAAATGTCACTCATTACAAGATACATGGTTATGTTTAAAAATCCCTTTATCAATTCAGTCACAAATCCAAATCCAAATAATCCATGTTATAACCTAGGGTTCCATCCAACCAATTTTGATTCAAACATATATCTGAATCAACATCAAATCAATCATCCAACAAATCTAAATCAAAGTTTCAATGTCATTAAAAACTCACCAATTAATCATCCAACAAATCTAAATTTGAGTTTGAATATGTATTCATCTTCATCTATCAATCAATAAAATCCAAACTTTGATAGTCATTCAAGTTTCCCAACCAACCAATTCAACCCAAACCACAACCAATCAATTTCAAACTTTAATTCTTATTCATGTTTATCTATAGATCAACATACAAATTTTTCCTTAGGGACAACATCGAATTAGTTTTTTATATTTTATAGTCAAAATTATTTAAATTCTTTTACAAGTGTCACCCCATCCACAAATTAAAAGTCACCAATCACAGATCAAAATGCTTTCACCAATCCATCTAGTTCTAACCTTAGCATCAATCTAAATTAAACTTTTGATTCACCTTCACCACCACTTTTAAATCTATATTTGAACCAAAATCCATTCAAAAATAAAACTTGAATTTATCCAAATCCAAATATCTTCCATCCAAATCAATCTTTCAACTCCTACATCCTTCAAAACCAACCTTTCCAAATTCATCAACGTCAACCATTTAGTTTCACATCTAACCCATTCCAAAAATTGAACCAAACCACATCAATTCACATTTGTTCACAAATCCACCAAATCTAAATAATTTCACCTTCAACACAAATCCAATAAATTCATCCTTCCAAGATCAAGCTACCTCTCTATCCCACTTCATTACTAGGGAATCCCAAAACATTCCACATCAACATCACCTTACCACCAGTAAACATATTTTACAAAATTAACCAAGTCTTCCCTCCACTAGTTATAGCCTTGATTATAACATCCCCTATCACAATAACAAAGGGAATCCAATTCTAGCACCTTTACCATCTAATATCACTCTACCCCTAAAGTTACAAAATATTCAAAACTCTCAACTTGTTAGAAACATTACTATGCCTATTAATAAAAAAATCCCTCCTTTAGGGGAACCTTTTAATGTATTCTTTCAAAAATTGGTTGATGCAAACTTTGTCATATTTACAAACACCAAATACTTTGAGCTAAATGTTCCAAAATGTGAGTGGTATAAACCTAACAAATATTGTGATTATCACAAAATTAAATGTCATTATATAAACTATTGTATGATACTAAAGAATTATATCCAATATTTGATTAACAAATGGTACATCAAGGTGGAGCCAATTATATATACATTTAAAAATCATAGCTTGGGGATATGCCAAGATGTCTTTCCTGAGTCTAGTCAAGTCACACCACTTCCAAGTCAAGGTCATAACCTTTTATCCATTTTTGAAGATCCCATTTTTGACACATCCATTTTTAGCCAATCCATAGTTGATCAATCCACCTTTGACAACCATGGTTTACCATCCATTTTTGATTAAAATACCATCTTCATTGAAGAGCTAATATTTAACCAAAAACCTATCTCTCATCAATATACTATCTTTGATCAAGATCCTATCTTTGATAAAGATCCCATTTTTGACAAAGATCCCATTTTTGACCAAGATCCTATCTTGGACAAAACCTCTTTGAACCAACATAGCCTATCATCCATTAGATAAACACCCAAATCTTTATCACTTATTGAATCTCCCATCATCCCAAAATATTCGTCCCAAGTGATAGAGGTAATTATAGACAAATTAATCCATGAACAAGGAATTATCAATCCCATCCATTTTCAAGTAAACACTACTCCCATAGCATCAGCTACAAACCATTTTAAAGTTAATTTAAATATTTTAGTGATAATTTTATGGTTTCTAAGGGAACTTCATCCATAATTGAAATGGGATCCATTCATAGTTTCTATGAGGACTGTGCTATCACCACTCCTTTCATCAACATCACCAATCAAGCCTTCTATCTTGTAAGATAATATCCTAAACCTTCTAATTGGGACCAATACTCTTACCTATAGTTAACTTCCTTATATAATAATAAAATAATTGTAGACTTCCTAGCTGGTCTCCTATTAGACTAGCATCAAGAAACATCTACATATTCTAAAGAACAAGTGTACCTAAATCAAAATGAATCCTATAGTCTAGATATAAAACTAAGATCTCATAGTGAAAATATTTTTTAAGCACTATTAGATGATCAAAATACAAATTTTAGTCAAAATCCAAATCAAAATATAGAAAATCAAAAATATGAGTCCCTTAGTGAAAACTTCTTTGAGGTGATATTTAACAATTCAAATCCAAATCCTTATCAAAACAATAAAGAAGAATCCTTTGACAAATTTTCTTTTATGGCACCAATGGATGAGAAAATTAATATATCCTCTACATTAGCATAGTTTCAATATGGATCTCCATCACAAATTGAATATATAATTGATGAAACATTAAATTCTCAAATCATCCAACTTGCAGTTACTTCTAGTCTTGCTAAACATGAGATTATTATCCCATTCATTGTTTACATCATGACACATATACTTATCCCCAATATAATTCCATCCCTCCAAATCCTTGATGCACTCAACACACATCCTTCATCCAACATGCTTTCTATTTCACCTTGTATGGCATCACCCTCTATCTTAAGAGCTATGATAGTATCCTGGTAAATTTGGAAGAAACCAACTTATAAATCAATGAAGTTACTAAATATATCTTTGGAACACATACCTAAAATATTGATAGTGATAAGTATCATGCATCTCAAACACTTTTATAATTTATATGCCAAAAATAAAATAAAAGAAAAAAAGAAAAAAGAAGAGCAAACAAAAAAAAAGAAAGAGAAAGGGAAATAAACTCATCTAAAGGTGAAAATAATTTATATGGTGCCTTGGTCAAGTACCATGATGAAAACTTTTTTTTGGCATCATGCATAAAATAATAAATTATCTACAAGTGCCCCACACTTGGATGCAAGCTCTTTCCATTTCAGTCCTATGTATTATAAATCATCCCTCCATCCTTACCCATCTTACAACTTTTTTAATCCCATTCTTTACCATCATACACTTACCCTAAACCATCCTTACTTATCCTAAGTTATCCTAAAGCATACGTACCCATCCTATACCTATCCAATCCATCTTAGACTCATATTCAACCATCATACACCATTATTTACTACCCTTATCTATCTAAACACATCCTTATCCATTTAACCCCAAACACATTGAAACCCATCCAATCCTTGCCATCATAAGACCATATGTATTCCCATTTTTGACCTTGATAAGGAAGTGGAAACATCTTGAGACATGTTCTTAGAAACATCTTGGTGTATCTTTGCAATGTTATTTTGATGACAAGACATTTGGTTCTTATGTCATGTGTTCCATAGAGTTATCATCTTAATTCTAATCCATTCCTATTCATACATACTCCATGTATAATATATTCCTTCCTTCCCCTATAACTCACTCTTTGGTGCTAGAATATGATTTTATGTTTGTTCATATTCCTTTTATATACACCTATAAATCCAAAAAATTCTAAAACATTATAAAATCCAACACAATACAAAAAATTCCAAAAAACAAAAACAAAATCCCTTGTCCTTAGTTATGTACCCTAGTCATCCCTTATACAGATTACTCATCAGATAATTCAACATTGTAAAAAATTACATATGACAAAGGGTTATACTCTAGCCAAGGTCATCCAATAAAGTCATTTTTTTACTTATTTTATTCATTTACTTATCTATTTGTATAGTCATTTATTTTATTTTACATGATGGGTGTTTACTTGCTTCTGCATTGTTTGTTTACTTATGTGTTTATTTTCTTATGTAATTTTCATTGTTGTAAGCATCTCTTTTTATCTTATCTTTATTATTGTTTCTTGTTTCTAGATCACTATGTGAATTAATAATGGTGTTATTATGATCTTTCATATCATGATGTACTAAGTTTCATCCTTGTGAATATATTAGTCCTTACACATATCGCACAATAGTCATCATGGTTTTTCTATATCATTGGTGAATATTGTCATGCATAATATCGAAACTCAATTTGCTCTATTCTTATTTGGTTGGAATTATTATTTGAAATCCAATGCAAGAATAAAATAAACACAAGGCAACTATCAAACCATCTCATGTTCTCAGATGAAGCATCTATGTGTCATCTCAGTCAAAGTAGTTATAGTTATGACATTTTTTCTCAATGAATTCACCACTTTATTAAAAAAAAATCATTTTTTATACCAATTTCATCATTATGATAATTTTAAAATCATTTTATTCTCCTTTCTTAACTACACAAAACCAATTTTTTTGTCCCATAATAATCTCTCTCTTCCATCCATCCTTATCTCATCCATGTTTTCAAATCATTTGATCCATCATCAATCATCCATGTAGTCACTTCATTTCCTTATTAATTATTTTATATCAATCATCCAAAATCATTTCCTCATCTTTCTTCAATATCCTGCACTTATCGATTGGGATTGAAAAAATCATAATATCCATCCTTTCTCCATCAACCCATCAGTTACTCAATCAATCAATCCATTAATTAGTCAACCTATCTAAGATTAAAGATTTAAAATGGGATATATCATTCACACATCCATTAAAATGACCCATGATTCATGGGTAACTTCAAATAGTGCACCTTCTCTTAGGATATATCAATTCCCAATTTGATCTTAACATATATCATTGCTTGGGGCAAACCAATCCAACATCTAATCATAATATGTAATAATTAACTCAACTATGTTAATAACATCCATGGGTAAATATTACATTACATCATCACTTTGTTGGAATTAGATACTGAGAGGTGGGGGGGGGGTTGAATCAATTTCACAACAATGCATATTCAATTCCAAATGTCATTCCATGAAACATACATAAGATAACAATGCATAAGCAAACAATCACACAATTACATCATAAGACAACTCAAAAGATTATGTGGGAAAAAATCATGGGGAATAAAACCCATTGAACCATGTACATGTACTATTATTATATAATTAAAAGATTCAACATTTAGTGAATCACCCATTTCACAAGAAGTGCCAACCCCTACCTAGTTGAGCACCCACCCAACTAGTCTTCTGCAAGCTCCAACTTGCAAGGAGGATCCAACCCCATTAAAAACCAAGAAAAAAATTTGATACATTTAATATCTAATCATATTCAACACTTTTTGTTTAACATTCAATTGATGATGACCTCATTTGTCTACATTCTATATCTTCACTCTCACTCAAACAACCTCTAGGTCTCACTCACTCACTATGCCTCTTTTAGGATCATTAGGTCTAATGACCTATGTGTCCACCTGTAAAAATTTAATCATATATTCATGAATGATATTATTCACACTATGATGGTCCTCAATGACCTATCTCTACTCCTTGATTGAGCTCATTCCTTTACTTGAGTCCTCACCCCTCAACTAATCTAAATAGGCAAATTAGGCCTTGCCTTTATACCACACACTTCATATAACCCATATTGGCTGGAAAATATA
Source organism: Torreya grandis (assembly GCA_037957365.1). Classification (NCBI taxonomy): domain Eukaryota; kingdom Viridiplantae; phylum Streptophyta; class Pinopsida; order Cupressales; family Taxaceae; genus Torreya; species Torreya grandis. Next base: position 74,956 of record JARHVA010004362.1, on the reverse strand, counting down.
TTTAAAACACTTGTTTCACACTTAAAATAGTTCCATATATACATTACATATGACAAACAAACATTCCATAGGTCAGTTATAACCTATAGAAGCTAAAACTCAATTAGGCCTAATAGAGACCTAATGGAATTAACCCTTCTTCAAGGCACATATTACCCTTGAACTCCTTGGACCATATTTAAATTCCACCAATTATTAAAACACTTAAAATATAAATTTAATAGGCCCCTCATAATATATCATTGGTTCCTTACTTTTTATAACTCCATTTCATACTTTGAACCTATAAATTAGGTCTTCTCACCTTTTAGGCCTTCTTACATAGAAAAGTCTATCTTAAAAACAAGAAGCATACTGTCACTTTTATCAAAAAAACACTCAAAAAATTGAATTAATATATACTCCATGACCTAGAAAACATCACCAACTTCATTTTACATCATCACACAGGTTCTAAGATTCCAAAACCACCTTTGCAATAGGCTCACTCAGTTTTGGTCAAACACAATCAAAGTACAGTCATGCATATTGACTCTCCAAAATTGAATACGGATAATATATTAATTAAAATTACTTATTAAAATCCTTTTATACTTATACAATACAATACATACTCATTGTATTCTTAAACTCTACCAAAAACACTTTCAACTCACTTCTACAAAGTGGTCACTCAAACTGCCTATAGCCTTCAATACTACAATCATGAATAAGTTCTTGTTTAAAACCTATAAGAGTTATTTAAATACATATAATACACATACATATATTATAATTTATCTTTATATCAATCTCAAGTTAATATATCACATGTTTTAATGTTATTCATTGGTCTTACAAACCAATCTCTCAGACCATTCTCACATAATGCCAACACAGCTAGATAATCCTTTTTGGCTTCCTCATCTAAACATATTGAACACTATCCTCAAATTTCAAAAATAACTAATACATAAATTAAATTTAAAAAATAATATATAAATTTATTTTATGCATTTAATCTTTTTATAGAGCCTCAAACTCTTCATCTCACTTAGCATAATTGGAGCAGTCATCTTGGCTTCAAAACATAGTCATGGTGAACATGACTCTTAAAACCTATAAAAACACTTTAATTAACTCAAAATTAATTAATTAAATAATTAGACACATTTATATAAACTCCAATCATAAATATGTGGATGTCTAATAGCACATAAGGAATAGATAGATAATTCTATGAGACATATACCTTCATTATCTTAACTTACACAAATAAGTCACTTTGTGATCACCTTATATCCTATATATGAGCACATAAAAACATTATAAACCAAGTTAACATGAGTAATGGGTATTAAAAAAATACCCTAAATCATTTGATCCATCCTTAGTCACCTATAACTCTTCCCTAATCACTTTTTCACTTTACCTAGTTATTTCTCACTATTTTCACTATCTGCAATCTAGCAATGAGACATTTTGATTGACCAAAATTATTGACACAAATAACATATATTTCCAAAATAACTCCATGTGTCTCAAAAATATGTCTTGGCCTTCAACCTTATTCAACTTGTATGTGTTGACTTAGTCAAATCTTCCTGTAACAATAAAATCTTAAAAAATAATCACTTTTATGTAACTTCTACTCAATGCCCTAACACACCATTACCACATGGAGGTGTCGATAGGAGTAATATACAACATCCAATCATTGAAATTGATCAAACAATCCATTCTAGCACAAAACCATTCACATATTTCCAATCTCTCCACTATGAGGGTTTGTAAGCACAAAAACCTCCATACCTTCTTAACATTTGTTCATAAAGCTAAGAGATTGGTTTCTCTAAAAAATATTTATAGAATATTATTAGGTCCCTTCCCCAACTAGTCTAAATGGCTTAGGTCACCATGAAAACTCTACACATGCCAATGAGCATCTTAACTTCCTTTTTAGGCTTCGAAACCTTCATTTTATATACATAAAAAACATTTCAATGTTGTTTCTTGCTTTGTCTTCCTCCTCAAGACTTAAAACTTCTTAAAATTTGACCCACCCTATTACACCTCAATCCATGATCATATGGGATTCAACACTTTGAAAAATCAATTTGACCCTTCATTTGGACCTTACTAGGTCTCTATGCATGTTGGTTTTAGAACCATCATTCAAACTTGGATATTAAAACCACTTGAAACCTTCTTGTACTGATCTCAAATCATCATAAACATGTCATATGAATTCATTCCATGCTTTCAATATTCCCTCCATGTTCACATAGGTCACATTATTCTTACCTCAACAAGTTATGACCATGCCTAAGTAATTATTAAGCACAATATTATACTAAGAAGGGGGTGAATCAGTATAAGATAATCCTTTAATCTTTTTTTATTTAATCAAACATAATAACCATACACATTCAAGATCTAGAAATTAATAACACAAGAGAACACAAGATTTATGTGGAAACCCTTTTGAGAGAAAACCATGGAAAAATATTGCTTTTATTTATATAAATATTTTACAAATTTTGTAGGCACCAACCTACTGGAGACACCAATCCCCGAACCAAGCACCAACTCGATCAATTCATGAGCACCAACCCCTAGACTATGAGGCACTGTCCCCAAGCCAAATCAATTCCACTGTCTGTGATTGCTTCTTCAATTAAATGATGGTTTTGCTTCTCTTACACTTTTTCTCTCACTAATTTTCTTATATAATTTTTTTCTCCTCTCTTTCATAATTCTCATAAGATATTCTTTATGAAAATAAAACTTCTCTTCACACTTGTTTTCTTAAGAGATAGTCTATTTCATTTTTTGCTCTTCTTTCTCTATCACACTTATGTGATCTTCAATAAAATTAAATGCATGTAATACTTACACATCTCTTCTCCCATATATAACATTTAAAAGGATGTGTCCCATCCAAGATACACCTCTTCACCCAAAGATGTGACCATTGACATTTCCATCAACATTTCTATTGACAATTCCATTAACATTTTTGTTCACTTTTGACAACACTTCTATTCACTTCTGGCAGTAATTATGTTCACTTCTGGAAATAATTCCATTCACTTATAAACACTTACATTTAGTTCCCACAATAATTCCATTTGACATTTCCATTCATATCCATTATAAGTCCTTTGACATCAATGACAATTATTCCAACAATCTCCCCCTTTGTCATTGATGACAATCCCTATGAATTAGTATATGAACTCTCCCTTTCTGTGGTTCTCCTCCTTTGCTCCCCCTATCTTCAATTCCCCCCCTTTGACATCAATGGAAAAGGGTCTCTACAGCTGTCACCTTGTCTCTTCACTTCTATTTAAATTAATGCTACTGAAGAAAACTTGACCAAATGTTTACCTTTTGAGTGATTAATTTGTTGTTTTTCAACTTGACATGTTTCTCATTATCTTGACACATGACTCCATAGATCTCCATCAGCTCTTGATCTTACTTGAACCCATTCATACCTTGTCACTTGATCCTTAGACCTAACCTTGATGATTACCTGTTGAAAGATCTCCTTTTGGTCAATCCAAATTGAATCTTACCTCACTTTAGACTCATATTCCCCCTTTGTTCATGCATACTTATCATCAAGCTTCTTGAACAAACTGAGTTATCTCCCCTAACTCTATGCTCCAACTAGATCATGACATCTCTAATGGTCTCCTCAACCAACTAGGTCTATAAATAACTCTTCAAACACTATCCACATATAGTCAATACCCTTAAGGGAACACCAATAGGTCTCACATCTTCATTAGGTCTAGCAGAGATGTAAATCAAATAAGTTTATCTCCTCAATGAACCACTAATGAGACTTTATGGCCCATCTGACCTTACCAATGATCCAAATCCTATCAAACACTTCATTGCCAACCTCCATAAACCTCCTCCATGCTTCCTTTTTTTGTAAAGTGTCTCCTTAAAACCTATAAGAGACACCCCACACAAAGGGTCCTAGAAAAAAGTGAACCCAGGAGATGCCCACAACTCCCATGTTACTTCCTTGATCTTATTGCATCCATGAGACTTATTTCTTTCTCTTAGAATCCATTTAGACATGTCTAACTTCTTTGACTCACTTACCTCAAAATCCATGATGTTAATTTTCTCAAATCTTGAAACTATCTTACCTTCCAATGTACTATCATTTAAAATAATAATAGGGAATCTTGACAAGGCTCAGGCTCAATTATAACAAGAGATTATCTTTAATCTTCAAGATGCTTAGGATTAGTATTCACTATCTTTTCTACAACTCCTGATAACAAGAGTTTCACACAGTCCTTCCTATCTGATTCTTTTTCTACTATAGAAAGTAATCCATTCTCACTCTTAGACTTAATCTGATCAACCTGTACTATCTTAGGTCTCCAAACCTAAGTTTGTCCCTTCTCATATCTTCTAGGGGCTCCATAGCATTTTACATACCTTGAGGATCTCTTTACTCCACTTGGACATAATTTAGCAATATGGCCAACCTTATGACACCAAAATCAAGCAACATTTCTCATAACTTTTTCTTGAAGGTGACTGAGATCTCTCTTTGATATATTTATTCTCCTCAAATAGTCTCTTGCCCTATGTCTAACATGATGACAAACAAAATAATGGCCATGAAAAAAATTGGAAAACCTGAAAGCATTGGGTTGCCTAATTGGATTCTTCAAGTTTCCCTTAAAAATTGCATCCTTCTCACCTTGGAATGATATCTCATGATCTTTCTCAACCTTTATTATGAGCCTCTCATGCTTATCTTTCAAAAAACCTATCTTAATATTCAACTTATTACACTTTTCTTCTCTTGATTTCAAACTTGAATATGCAACCTCTAGTTGATTATTAAGACCCTGAATAGACATCTTATCTTATTTTACTTCTAAAGCCAACTTAGACTCTAAGATACATACATGCTCCTTAGAGCTTTGACCATAAATTTCAACTTTTGATTCTCATTCCTTAGCTGGTTAGCCATCTTGTGCTTCTTAGATCTACCTTCTAGTGGTTAGACTGACTTTAAAGGAACCACTCTGATACCAATTGTTAAGCACAGGTTTATACTAAGAGGGGGGTGAATTAGTATAAGATAATCCTTTAATATTTTTATATTTAATCAACCACAAAAACCATAAACATTCAAGATATAGAAATTAATAACACAAGAGAACACAAGATTTACATGGAAACCTTTTCGAGAGAAAACCATGGAAACATATTGCTTATATATATATATATATATATATATATATTACAATGTTCATAGGCATCAACCTACTGGAGACACCAATCCTCAAACAAAGAACCAACTTGATCAATTAGTGAGCACCAACCCACAAGAGAGCACTAACCCCTAGACTATGAGGCATCAACCCCAAGCCAAATCAATTCCACTATCTGTGATTACTTCTTCAATTGAATGATGGTTTTGCTTCTCTTACAATTTTTCTCTCACTAATTTTCTTATATAATTTCTACTCTCTTCTCTTTCATAATTATCATATTATATTCTTCATTAAAATAAAACTTCCATTCACACTTCTTTTCTTAAGAGATATTCTATTTCATTTTTTTATCTTCCTCTCTTCCTTCTCTGTCACACTTATGTGATCTTCAATCAAATCAAATGCATGTAATACTTCCACATCTCTTCTCCCTTATATAGCCTTTAAAATGATGTGTCCCATCCAAGATTCACCTCTTCACCCAAAGATGTGACCATTGACATTTCCATCAACATTTTTGTTGACAATTCTGTTAACATTTCTGTTGACATTTCCATTCACTTCTAACAACACTTTCATTCACTTCTATCAGCAATTTTGTTCACTTTTGATAATAATTCCATTCACTTCTGAACACTTCCATTTACTTCTAGCAACAATTTTGTTTGACATTTCCATTCATATCTTTTACAAGTCCTTTGACATCAGTGACAAATATTCCAATAGTAATAACCTTTCTTCAAGTTTCCTTGTCACCAAACCACCTTGAGCTTCTACAAGACCACTTCTATAGCTTATAAAGCATCTCAATAAACCTAAGAATATCTTGAAATCTTGTCATATCATTCTCCATTTATCAATACAACTCAAACCACATGGATCACTTATCAATCACACAAGACCTTCTTCTCACTTCATGATTCATCCTTCATCAATCACCATTTTGTCATTAACTTTGACATCAATGACAACACTTTTGCTAATAATATCCCCCTTTTTCATTTATGGAAACATCTTTTTCTCATTCTCCCCCTTTGTCATTAATGACAAATTTGACTAAATATAAAATCAGCTCCCGCTATCATCATGCATTTAAATATACTTTAGGTGCTCAAAATACTTACCTACCTTTCATACACATGGATGAATAATTGATCCCCCTTTGACATACACATCTTGATCATCTTCTTCATGTACCAAACTTATACCTTTTTGTTATTTTATTGGACAACTTATCTTTGGATTAGCACTCACTCTTGCTTACCAGATCCTTGGACATGTTTACTTATAGATTTCATAAGCTCCCTTTGCTCATGCATGAAGATTTAATGCATTTTCAAAATTATGACTTGGTTTGATCAAGTCATCATATCAACTTTTGTGAATTTTTTTTTGAGATTACATATATAACAAACTTATCCATCATGACTTAAGCTTGAAATTGGAACATCTTACATATACTCCCCCTCACATCATGCACATCTCTTCAAGCCTATCAAACTATGTGAGTTAGCTACCCCTAAATCCATGTTCCATCTATAAAAAATAATCTTCAACAAGTATCCATCTAGAAAAAATCATCTTCAACAAGTCTCTTCAACAAACCAATAATGAGACTTAATGGCCCATATTGCCCTCATGTTACTAGTAGGTCTCATGGAGACCTAATCAACATAGATCCACTCCTTATTGATTGCATTTATCCTCCTATATAAATTATAACATCTTAAGAAAGATTTGAACAAATTCACAACATGTCAAAGTAACTCTTTATAGCATCAACAATCATTCAATGATTCTTAGATCATTCCCCCTTTCTGAAACATCTCATCTATAAGGCACATGGTCAAAGTTAACTTTTGAAACAACATTTTTAGGAATTTATTACTCACCTTTAGGGCATACATAACATGATCACAAGAAATAAATGATCCTAATATCATCCTTCTTCTCATTGAGAATATCAAATTTATGGCAAATAAAAATAAGCCAACCTACATACAACATTCTTCAAATTCTTTCTACACACAGTCAATATTTTAAATGAGAAACTCAGAACATTAATCACCTTCAGACTACTAAATATCTTCCTATAAATTAATAAAATTCAAACTATTTTATTATGACTTTATGAGGTCATCATGACATCTTTAGAACATTTGAACTCATAATACAACTTTGAAGAACACCATATCAACTTTCTTCATTCAAATCACTATCATTTTGAATGTTATAAGAAAACATCATCAAGAGAAATTTGATTATCACTTTAAAGGTACATATATCATAATAACATCACTCTTTGAACATATTTAGTCCTTACAAATTAAGGATAACAATTTTAATAAGATTGCCAATGGTCTCATGGACCATTATTTAATTTACCCATTTCACTATTTTGAATCTTGCTTCTTGCACATCATCTTGAGCTCACACATGCATTATAAGAATGGAAACTAATGAAAGATACCTTGATCTGAATCCATACAACACTAAAATATCTCCAAATAACATGAGTGAACTCATTTTATTTATTAGATCATACCTTAGGGTTTGTAGTCATAACTCATCTTGAAACCCTCAAATCACTGTCTTTCACCTCTTGAGCTAGCTCTTCAAATTTAAGATCAATTTGATAACTCTTATAGAATCTACAGGTGACATATTTTCTTGATAAAAATGTCACACACTTTTATTAGTCATATTTAGAATCTAATGTCACCATTCAACTTAGTAATTCACATTAGTTTGTCAATCAGAAGACATTAAGACATAGTCAACTTTCATGGAATGTTTTTTGCACATATGCACACTTCCAAATCTATCTCAACAAACAAAACATTATAATATAATTTGTTTCCATTTTATATGATAATTATCCATACATAGGTATCCACAAACTATTCTCTTTTACTTAGAAATCTTCATTAGCTCTCACACCCTCATTAGGTCTCATGGAGAACTAATACAAATAGGACTATCTTTAAACATGTCTTCAAGGTAATTTTGTCTATTAACTTAGGTTTGATCATGTATTTAGATTAAACATAGTCATTCTTCTTCAACCTTTCTGACACCATCATGCATACTTCTATGCAAACCTCAAACATGATTTTCACAAACTTATCCATCACTGCAAACAATATGAACAATGCCCTCATCATACTTTAAGCAACTTAGGATCACCTTCAATCTATTAAGATTCCTCTAAAGGACCTGATATGATACCAATTTTTGGAATTATCTATTGAGAGGGGGGTTGAATAGCTTTTACAATAAAGCATATTCAATTCCAAACACCATTCCATGAAGCATACATAAGAGATCAATGCATAACCAAACAATCACACAAGTACATCATAAGTTAACGTAATATATTATATGGGAAACCCTATTGGAAAATAAAAACCATTAAAACATGCACATGGAATAATATAATATAATTACAAGATTCAACATTTAGTGAAGCACCCACTTCACAAGAAGCACCAACCCCTACCTAGTTGATCACCCACCTAACTAGTCTTCTATAAGTTCCAACTTGTAAGGAGGCTCCAACCCCCTAGACAATCAAGCACAAACTTAGATACCTTGAATATCTAATCATCTTGAACACTTATTTCTAAATATTCAACTGATGATGACCTCCTTTATCTGCATTCTTTCCCTTTACTCTCATTTAAATAGCTTATAGGGCTCACTCACTCAATATGCCTATTCTAGGCTCATTAGGTCCAATAACCTATGTGTCCACCTATATCCACTTGATCAAATATGCATGACTATTATTATTTACCCTATAATGGTTCTTAATGACCTATCTCTACTCCTTGTTTTAGCTCTTTCCTTTACTTGAATCCTCACCCCTTAACTAGTCCAAATAGGCTAATTAGGCCTTACCTTTATACCACACACTTCATCTAACCCATCTTGGTCAGCTAAGATCTTTATCACACTTATTTCACACTTAAATAGGTACATACACACATTAAATATGAGAACCAAACACTCTATAGGTTGGTTATATCCTATAGAGGCTAAAACTCAATTAGGCCTAATAGAGACCTAATGGAATTAGCCCTTCTTCAAGGCACACATTACCTTTGAAATCCCTTGCCCATCTTTAACTTACACCAATGATTTAAAAACTTCACATATCACTTGAATAGGTCCCTCATAAGCTCTCATTAGGTCCTATTTTAGCATATAATTTCACCCTTGTGGGAGAGTTCTTTAGGCTCTCTCACTCTTAGCTATAATATTGGATCAACCTTAGGCTGTGGGTATCCTATACTGAGGTTGAACCTCCAGAGAAGGTTGGATTCTTCTTGGTGGATCACCTAAACTAATAATTTTTCTTGGAAAAGGGATATGAAGGGGGGATAGGATAACTAAGAACACTAAAATGGTAATAAAAAAATTTTATTGACACTCACATAAACTTGAAATAAATACTAACTCCACATAAGACAATTTTTGTTCACACAACCTCACAAACCAGCTAATTTGAAAAGTTATTTCTTAAACTAGGCTCACCAAATAATACATGAATCTAATAGGAATTCTAAAATTCACACCAAGCATCCATTATAGGTAGAAAGATATCAAGTTGAGGCTTGCAACTAACTTGAAAACACCTAAAAATAGGTAAGAAAAAAGGACAATAGACATGGAAGAACACTTCTTCACAAGGACATCACACATAATATTCTTAAACATAATTTAGAGGAAAGATATAGGTGAAAATTATATTTATTAATTAAAAATGTCTTTCATATAAATTTTGATAGAGTTTCTCCTTGTCAAATGAGAATATCTCACAAAATGGGGGAGAAATAGGTGATATAGGAGAAAAAGGGAAGGGAGAGAGAAGAGGCAAGCAAAAAAAATTTAGTAAATGAGACATAACCACTTATATGGAGTCTCAACCACATTTGGGTTAATTATAACTAATCCTTCCTCAACAAATTAACCTTCATTATCGTAAATAATCTTTAAGCCCTCTCACTGGCGTAGAAACACATTGAAAGATAATTTTTTTTAGGATGAAGATGTCATGATCCACTAAAAAGGAAAGGTCTACAAAGACTTTTAAAACACAATGAATTCTCCACTTACTTCTTCCAACCTCTAAACTCTCCTCCTTAGACTTTTACACCCCCTCCACTTGCACTTCTAGAAGATGTTAGGCAAAAGTCTGTTGACTTGGCATTTTATGTTTAACTGACCATAGAGGTTAAGTTTCATGTTTTATTTTTTTAGATAATTTCTATTTTAAAATTGAATTTACTCCTCCAACCTGAAATAAACTCCATGAAACCTGTAACTCATGTAGACCCCATTGATGGAGGTCATAAGCTTGAGCCACCTTGAACCAATTGCCTTGAAAACTACTCCCAAGGCCATTTGACACCCTAAATACCACTTTTGGAACTTTAAAATAATTTAATATATCTCCATTATATATAAGATGAAAAAAATGAATATTTGGAAAACCTTCAATACCTGCAACAATGGTTGAAATCACCATTAAACCTACAACAATGTACAAAATGTCAAAAATTAGGTTTTTGACCCTTTAGTTTATAAAGGCACCATATTGAATTCCTCAAAAGGACAAAAATGATCTTCCCATTTATATTATTTTCTCCTATATGTCCTTACTACTTGGAACTCCATTTCACACTTTTAACCTATCAATTAGGTCTTCTCGCCTTTTAGGCCTTCTTACATAGAAAAGTCATCTTATAAACTAGAAGCATACTATCACTTTTATCAAACAACCCACTCAAAAAATTGAATTAATAGATCTTAAATGACCTTAAAAACATCACAAAATTCATCTTACATCATCACACATGATCTAGGATTCCAAAACCACATCTACAATAGGCTTACTCAGTTATGATCAAACACATTCAAAGTACAGTCAATCATCTTGACTCTCCAAACTTGAAAAAGGATAATATATGAATTCTAATGAATTATTATGATCCCTTAAGACTTAAAAAACATATCCATACTCATTTTACTATTCAAATCTACCAATAACACTTTCAACTCAATTATGCAAAGTGGTCACTCAAACTACCTGTATCTTTCATGAACATAGTCATGAACAGTTTCTTGTTTAACACCTGTAAGATTGATTTAAAGACATATAATACACACCCATTGATTATATGTGATATATAGATCACTCTCAAGTGGATATATCACATGTTTTAATGTTACTCATTGGTCTTATAGACCAATCTCTCAGACCATTCTCACATAGTGCCAACATAACTAGATAAACCTTTTTGGCTTCCTCATCTCAACATCTCAAAATATCTCATTATCTTTAAAAAATAATGAATAGATAAATTACATGTCAAGAAACATATAAAAATTCATTTTATTCATTGAAACTTGTCATATAGCCTCAAACTCTTCATCTTACTTAGCACTTGGAGTAGTCATATTGGCTTCAAAACATAGTCATGGTGAACATGACTCCTAAAACTTATGCATGAAATTTTTTGAACTCAAAATGAATTAATTAAATAATTATATACCTTTATATCAAATCCAATAAAAAATATGTGGATTTATAATAACACATAAGGAATATATATATATATATATATATATATATATGTATATATATATGTGTGTGTGTGTATATATATATATATATGTGTGTGTGTGTGTGTGTATATATATATATATATGTATGTATATATATATATGTATATATATATATATGTATATATATATATATGTATATATGTATATATATATATACATATATATATATATATATACATATATATATATATATATATATATATATATATCATTCTATGAGACATATACCTTCACTATCTTGACTTACACAAATAAGTCACTTTGTAAGCACCTTGTATCCTATGTATGAGCACCAAAAACACTTATCAACCAAGGTAACATGAGGAATAGGTATTAAAAAATACCCAAAATAATTTTATCGATCCCTAATCACTTATAACTCTTCCCTAATGACTTTTTCACTATGCCTAGTTATTTCTCACTATTTTTACTATCTGCAGTCTAGCGATAAGACATTTTAATTGACAAAAAATATTAACATAGAGTGAATATATTTAAAAAATAAATCCATATGTATCAATAATAAGTATTGGCATTCAAATTTCATCAAATTTTATGCATTGACTCAGTGAACTCTTCTTGTAACAACATAATCTTTAGAAATAATCACTTTTCTATACCTTTTACTCACTACCCTAACACACCACTACCACCCAAAGGCTCCTGGAGGAGTCATATACAACATCCAATCATTAAATTTGATCAAAAAATCCATTATGGGTCAGAACAATTCACATATTTCCAATTACTCCACTATGAGGGTTTGTAATCACAAAAACCTCCTTGCCTTCTTAACATTTGTTCATAAAGCTGAAGGTTTGATTTATATACAAAATGCTTCTAGAATATTAATATTACTCTTAACCAACTACTCCAAATGGATCAGGTCACCATTAAAACTCTACATGTGCCAATGTTCATCTCAACTTCCTTATCAGGCTTGGAAACCTTCACTTTGCATGCATAAGAAACCTTTCAATGTTGTTTCTTACTTTGTCTTCCTCTTCAAGACCTAAAAATTAGTTAAAACCTTTGAACCACCCTATTACACCTCAATCCATGATCACATAGGATTAAATTCTTTGGAAACTCAATTTTACCCTTCATTTGGACCTCACTAGGTCTCTATGCACATTGGGTCTAGAACTAGCACTCAAACTTGGATATTGAAAGCACTTGAAACCTTCTTGTAATAATCTCAAATCATCATCAATAGGTCATATGCATTCATTCCATACTTTCAATTTTCCTTCCATGTTCACACAAGTCACATGCTTCTTACCTCAACAAGTTATGACCGTGCCTAAGTAATAACCTTTCTTCAAGATTATTTGTCACCAAACCACCTTGAGCTTTTATAAGACCACTTCTATAGCTTAAAAATCATCTCACTACACTTGAGAATATCTTAAAATCTTGTCATATCATTTTCTATCGATCAAGATAGCTCAAACCACATGGATCACTTATCAAGCACACAAGGCCTTCTTTTCACTTCATGATTCATCCTTCATCAATCACCACTTTGTCATTACCTTTGACATCAATGAAAACACTTTTTCCGACACACTTCTCTTCTCATATTGGGATAACTACATCTACCCTGATATCCCCACTCAGAATTTGTCCATGGTGGATTATGTAGGAAACACTTAGATACATGGGGTCTCTAGGGTTATTTCATCCACCATCATCCATTCAAGTCATTTCATCCACATTTTATACTATAATTTAATCAAAGTAATATATCTCCTTATCAATGATTTTAAATATCACTTTTGTAAATATTTATCACAAATCAGATAATCTATATTTTTCATTTTATGGCCTATGACTTACCATCACTGAGATATATCATTTCCACATCTACTCATGAGACCCCTAATTACAATCCAAGCATGTAGTACATAAAGTGGGAAATGTACTTTTTCCAATATATTCTCTAACATTTAATATCTAGGGATAAATAGTTTTACACATACCCTCTATATTTTTTCAAACATTAGTATTGAGATAAGTATATGTATTATTGATGATAGCTTTCTCATTTCCATCCCTCAGTAAAATTATTCTTCATCCATTTTCTCAAAATTCTAGCAACTTTTAATCAATTTATTCTGAATAAAGTCAGATATGCATAAAGTTAGATATGCATAAAGTCAGATATGTATAAAGTCAACAAAACTATTTGCTAATTCAATATCTTTTTTCTATTTATAGATCCATAATTTATTCTTATTGGGATATATCATTCCCACACTTGCTCAATTGACCCCTATGTCATCAGTAACACCAATAAATGTGCAATCTCCAAATGGTTAAACTATTATTTTTGAAAACTATACTCTAGATTCTGTCAACTAAGGGAAACATTTTTACGCAACCAACATCTTGTAAATCTGACATCAATTCTAACATAAATTAATTAATCATTTCTACTAAATCTCTTAGTTTACTCATTATTTTCATTAATTTTTATCATTTTTCCATGTTCTCACACAAACCCTTGAGGGGGCATCATCACACTCATTTTTGTTCATTTGGAGAATTTTTTTCTTTTTTTATTATCAACACTCTACTTCTACTATTCTTTGAAACAATATTGATTTGTAACACTATTTCTAAGAGGGGAAAATGTATATACCTAAATTTAATTTTGTTGAATATTTTTCAATGATGTCATGGTGATGTCATTGAGGTGTCTTGGTGAGTGGAGAAGTGCCTTGATAGTCTAAGTGACAATGACAAAGTGTACAATGTGCTTGTCCTAGTATGCTTGAAGTATGATTAGTTGATCTTCAGTATTAGAATGGTTATAGATGTTTAGGAATGAGTATGGTGATTTGAGGATGTGTAAGGGGTCTTATAAGAGGTTTTATATTCTTTGAGTGCTTGTGTTCATGAGTGGAATTCATCTGGTAGTCCATAGTTTTCATATAGATATTTTGGGTCTAGTGGCAAAAAATCTAAGTAAGCAATTTGCTAACATCATCATTTCCACATGTGGATGAGTCAAGGGGATTTGGCCATAATTTTTTTATCACATTTATGCATATAAATTATGCACTAAATCTCAAGTCATATGACTAAGCATGACAAAAGTTATGCAAGTACAAATATGGGATCCTTGGCAGTTTGATAGTGTTTTCCCATACTTACCAATTTTCTATGAGGTAAGATAGAGATGAGTAAGAATTTTGGTAATGGAATATCTCACACATGTGGATGTTTTATCACACATTTATCATATGGTTTTTTTAGCATTGTGCCTAGTTTTTATGTGTTAAATCCTAGGTCATGTGACTAAGTGTGATAAAAGATATGCAAGTGCAAAGTTAGGCTCCCAAGTAGTCTAACAGTGTTTTCCCATACTTGGCCAAATTTGTATGAGGTAAGAAAAATATGAGTAAGATTTTTTTTATGGCATATCTCACACATGTGAAGGTGTGAGGAGAAAATGATCATATGGGTTTGTTCAATTTTATGCCTAGTTGACTTACGCTAATTTTTAGATTATGTGATGAAGCACATCAAAAGATATGCATGTGTAAAGTTGGATTTTTAGATAGTTCTTGAATAGTTGGATATGAGGAAAAAAATTAGAGTGATCATATTAATATATTTATATCTCACACATGAGAATGTTTTAGGAGTAGATTTATACATGGTTAGATTATCCTATATGAGGAGATCGTATGGTCCAAATTTTAAATCATGCATTTAAGTGAAATAAAATTTATTAAAGTTGAAAGTTGGTTTCTCAAATAGTTTTTAATGGTTTCCATAGTCAATTTTTCACAAGGTAAAGTTTGAGCATCATCTATGGAGTTCATTGATCCAAGATGTTAAGAAGCAACATGACGGTGCCAAGTATTCAATGTTTAATGTTGAGCAAAAATAAAGATCATGTTTCTTCCAAGGATAAATAGTGATAGGGTGATCATATAGATAGATATCAATGGTGCACATTAAATTCAATAGGTTAGAGTGATATTTGTCTAGCATAGCTAAAGCAAGGACAATCTTAAAGAAATTGAAGAAGCATATGAGGTCAAAGTTGATAGATTGAACTAAATGAGGTCAAGGATTAGAGGTTTAAAGTTTGGGCATTGACACACATTGTGATAAAGTGTTTGAAGTTTAATTGTGATCATTTGCATTTGAATATTTGAATTAATAAAAGAAAAACCAGTGTTCTATATTTTTGCTATATCTTTCCATCTATGCAAAATTTTCTCATGGTATAAAAATAAAATTTGTAGAGGAATCCAATGTAAATCTATAAATATATATTTGAATATTTGAAATTGTGTAAAATAATATTTATAAAGGCTCAAAGTTGACTGTGTGTTTTTATATTTTCTACAAGAAACCCAAGAAGATTGTTCGAGCTTGTTTTGATATTGTTTCAATATCTCTTGATGAATTGGATATTGGGGAGTGCTTTAGACTCCATGAGGATTTTATGTGAGAATTATGAATGTTTAGTCAATCATATGTAGTATGAATAAAGGTTAATAAGTTGACTACATGTTCGCTCATAATGGTTGTTGTACAAAATGTTGTTTGAACAATTTGTGCTTAAGAAAAAGGGTACTATGATGAATATGGGAACTTAAGGAGGTCCTATAGATCATGTTAAATGACTCTATGAGTTGGAAAGTGTTCCTATGTTCTTATTTTTCTTCAATAAGTGTCAAAGAGGTAAATAGGTCATCATAAGACCTAAAAAGTGACTTAATGTTACATCTTGATTCCTCGCTAAGCTAATTATTTAACTATTTATAGATGGATATGGTAGATACACATGATATTGATTATATTTTTTGATTAATCTTGAGATTATGCTATTTTTAGATATTATTATGTTGTTTAATTAGATGATGATTCATGATTGCTTAGCATGAGCTAGTATATGTATTCACTTTCATTTTAAAGCATATTAATAAATTATTATTATTACTTATTGATGTTTTTGAGTATCATGTGATATAACCTAACTACTTGTATGTGTGTGAGGTGGATGTAGGTGGATTCTTTCCTCGAGTACACTGGAGGGAGAACATCATCAAAAAGGATAATGTAGATTGAGATATCGTTGGTCGATAGAGCGCTAGTGAAACCCTACACACACCATGATATTAGTCATGTTAGAATGCATTTAAAAATGATTGTTTAAACTGTTTATTTCTATGGTTGCTTAAGTATGTATGAAATGGGAATAAAAGTCTCTTGTGTGGTTAACCTAATTAATCATTATTATTTTAGAAGTAAAAATTAATTAATGTAAAATTTAAATTCAAGTTATTATTTATTATTTTTCCTCTAAATTACCAAAATATGATTTAATGCTGAAATGGCTAAATATGAAAATATAATTTCATAATTAAAAATAAAAAGGAATTATTTTGCTTTAAAAGTATTAAAAATAGAAAAATAAAGGAAAAAAAATTAATAAAATAGCTTGAAATTAATTAAAAAAACAATAAAACAAAAAAAAAAATATGAAAGAGAAAATCGGTATCTTTTGATCTATTTAAGAGAGGGCATGAAAGAGTTTTGACATAGCTTGGGTATTGGAAAAGAGAGGAGGAATGAAGCATAGCAAGAAGAAGACAAAGGATCAACTAGAGAATTAAATGGTGAGTGTACTTAAATTTCATTGTTTGACAATAAGAGTGGAATAATGTTAATAAATATTAGGCAAAACATAGAAATCTTTGTTTAATGGAATTTGGTCAATTGTGTTGCTGGAATTATCTATTAGTTTAGTAAACTCCTAAATCCCTTAGAAAATTCTGTAGAAGAATTTGGTTAGGGATTATATTCTAATTTTAACTAGTGAAGAACGCCAAATCCATAAACATATTAGGTCTGATTTCTTTTTATCTATTTACATATTGGAAAAAGGTACCCAATTTCTATGAAATTAAGTTAAACAATATAAAAATATTGATAGGTTACGTATACTTTTCCATCAAGGACATTGTATAATGATTTGGCAAACCAGAATGAAAGAAAGGATAAATAATAGTCTTGTTTATTATCATAGGAGTAGTATCTAACAAAATTAACATGTAGATAACAAACTATGCCACATCTGATAAGCAAAACAAATTGATATGAGTTGTATTAAGGAAGCCTGCATAAGATAAAAGCATCAAACCCTACCAGTACTTAGTTTTTCATTAATATGTTGAGATATATTGACTGAAAACATATGATGATAGGATAATTATACCTGGATAAAAGAAATATACTTGGTTGTTCTTTAATAAGCTCATAGTTGGCATATATAATACATGATGATTGAAAATAATAGTTGATACTTAAATAAAAGAAATATATCAATTTTCATATCTTAAATATCAAATAATTTCTTACATATCCATTTTCAGCCATCAATTGAAGTTGAAGTACCTGACTATTCTTTAATAAGCTCTTATATTATATGGCATTGATCTAGTGACAGGATAATTATAAAAGCTTTATTTATTAATAGTGTAGCTTTGAGATTAATTAGAGAACACTGTAGAAATGTATAGGATAAATATATATATTATTTTAAGGGCATCAATCCTTTTTTGTGTGATTTACCTAGCTCAAAACATCAAACTCATCTAAAAACTTAGTAGAAATTTTGCATGGCATTAAACTTAGTATTAAATTTTTAAAAGAATCAATTTTTTTTATGATTTATAATGAGCCAAATTTATATAAATATGTTCATTAAGGCATTGAGTTTATGAAACTACAGTAGATGTGAAACTTGCAAATGTATATTTATATTTGGTTAAAACTCAAATTATTACCATATAATTGTTTATCCTAGCCCATTTATTTGAAATCCAAATTAGAATCCAACAATTTATTTTGGCATCACCAGTTTCTGGAAAGGGCTCGATCTATCTTGGTAATAGATACCAAGGGCATTAGTCTTATTAATTTTTGTTATAACTATCTTTAATAATTATACCTTTTGAAAGGAGAAATAAAATTTGGTGTCACAGTAGAGTTATTAAGACCAGATTTATTGGAGCTCAGATGAATAATAATAAGTAAAATGTCTTAATGCCCAATATTGGTGTCAAATTAAGTAGTTATCTGAAGCAAGCAAAAATTAAACACTTAGTCTATAATAAACTTTTGAAATATGTGGAATAATCTTGACTTGGCATTTATATTCTTTTCATATATGATTATACCATGAGTAAACCTTATTTTTTAGAGGAACTAAATGACCTGGAATGAAGACTTAGGCTTAAAAAGATTAATTGTTAGGGTGTGGAGCTAAAAGCTTCAACTATTTGCAAACACAAAGAAGAAGATGCTGAAGAACCAGGAGCACCAGTGTCGGCAGCATGACCGACATCGATCAGGTGCAGTGCAAAAGGAAACCGGCAACGGCAAGACGTCGGCCGACGTCGGTAGAACCAGGTAAGCAGGGACCAGCGTCGGTCGCCGGTGTATTCCAGAACTACTGTTGACAAATAGTCAGTTAAGTGAAGCGACTGTTTGCATGTCAAATGACTAATTATAGTCATGAGTTGCGTGTCTAATTATTATAGTTAGAGTTCTATTTTTGTAAGCATGGGATCCTATTTAAAGACCCATAAGGCATGTATTGTAATTATTAAGAAGGCAAGTAAAAGCATTGAAGCAAGCAAGGTCAAGGAGATCTACAGGTGTAAGGTCAAGAAGATCAGCTGAAGCATTCAAGGAGGGATAATAACTCAGGCTATAGAGTTGTTGTTTTGAGCAAGAGAGAGAGGGAAGAAGGTCTTGAGGTGTGGCAAGCCTTTGAGGTGGAGGAAGAAGTGGCATCTTCCTTATTGTATTTTCTTCTAGTAATATTTAATACAAGAGTGTGTATTGTCTCTCAAATTCTTTGCTGTCTCAAGTTTCTAGTTACTTTATCATTCTGGTATAATTTCGTGTTTAATTGCTTATAAGAAAGTAATCAATTGTGCTTCCATTGGATAAGGGGTCACCTAACAGTTGGTATCAGAGCATATTGATTGTTGTAGGTTTTCCTGACATTAATAATGTTTTCCCTCGGGTACCTATTGTTAATCAGACTTGCACCCTTGTGAACGTAGTTTCAGGCCTTCATAATTTGATAAAACATGGAAACAATCCTAGGTTATGGGTGACCTAATCAGTGGATTGAATCTTTAGATTCTAAGGGATAACTCCCTTTGGTGTATCAATTATGATATCTACTTTACACTACAAACTATCAAGAAAAGGGAAGAAAGAAAATTGAAGGAAAAATCCTATCTAATAATGGTGGTTCATCCACTCAATTTAAGCTTCTAAAAACACTGATTAGACAAGACAATATTGAATTTTCAACTCCAAATGACTCATATACATAAGTATTTCATGAAAAGGATTTATCTGGTGATAGAAGCTTAAGGAAAATGATGGAATAGGCATGATTCAAGGCACTAACTAGCTAATTATATCCACTATAACTTCAGCCAAAAGGCATTAAACATAGAACATGACCTGCATAATCTGATCAACTAGTAACTAGGTAAGAATCAAGACTTGACAAGGAAGAAAAATTCTATCACTTATGCAAATCACTGACATAAATACATTATACCAACATTTTATAATTTAAAACAATCCTTCTATTTATCTGAAAAAGGTTACAAAAATAAAATCCTTGGCAAAGTTTGATCTTACCAAAAGAGAGATTGATGATATCAAAATGGCTAGAAAAGCCAACTTAAATAGAAAAAGTATATAACAACCAAGAGGTTGGTGCTAAAAATAGAAGAAGAGATCAACTCCCACTTCAGCCCAAGTCTAATTTTAGCTATGCCAAGATAATAAAGCCTTCTAAAAATATATTTTATCTTACATAAAAATCTCTTTGACATTTAAAATGATGGAGAGCCCATTTTATAATCCTTATTTAGAATAAAGATTAAATTCTTCAAAATTGATCAAAGTGCATGGGTCTTTGGTAATTCATCCTCCTTCATGAATGATGCCATGCAAAAACCAAATTTAGAATTCTCCTAGAACTACTAGAAACATTGAAAGCCTTAAACAATATAAACAAGAGCACATGCATGACTTGTCAACTAAACAAAGTATAAGACTAGTCAATTCCATAACTAAAGCATACATGAAATTCCATATTGGCATAAAAGCGATGAGGTGGACTCAAGTTTGATAATTCAAACTCTTGCATGAAATGCTATGCCAATAATCAAAGAATAAAAATGCCTCTTGATTGATCTTGGAGCTGAGTTGGATCATTGCATGCATGAGATGAATAATAGATAAGCATGACTTCAATAAATAGTCAATTGAAGCTTTGACCAATCAACTATAAATATCCTTTGCTTGCATGGAAAAACATCTTAATAAATGAGAGGTGCATGGAAACTCCAAGAGAATAGAAAATACATGGTGTAGAAACTCATATTGAACTCCTTATTAGCTTATTCCAATGTCAAACCCAACTTAGCCCTTTTGAACAATTAGGTCAACTAGACTAGTTAAGCCAAAAGGTCCAATTTACAAACTTGGACACCATGAAACCTATAGTAAAATCCATGAAACTTCTAGACTAGAATATCTTTAGGGAGTGACTATATGATGCTATTTGGGTTATTGGTAGGTGTCATTTGTTTTCAACTATTTGTTCTTGCTTCGCTTAGGCTTGAGGCCCTTTCCCTTATGCACTTTCCTATAAACATTTTCATTTGTCTTGTCTTTTGGACCTTTATTAGGCATTTTTGTAATGAAATTTTCCACTGGAATTGGTCTTCAGGATTTTTCTCTCAGACAATTTTTTGGGCTCTTTGTCTTAGAATTTTCCTTTGGCATGTATTCCTTTAGACAAAAAGTATGAAGGAAATATATATTTGGGATTTTGTCTTTGTCATTTTCCCATAAAAAAATTGTCTAAATAAATTATCTCTTCATCCATTTTGATTGGGGCATTCACTTTGAAAAATTCCATGGGTAAATCTTCTTAAAAAATTATCTTAGACAATTTGTCCAAAAGAATTCTTTCAGACTTTTTGTCCATCTCTTTGCCTTTGGACAAAAAGTTTGAAGCCTTTTCCTTCTTGTGCCTTTCCTTCATATTTTTTGATTGGTCCATTTCCTTCAGACAAAAATTATAAATGAATT
The DNA here is from genome assembly GCA_037957365.1 of Torreya grandis. Classification (NCBI taxonomy): domain Eukaryota; kingdom Viridiplantae; phylum Streptophyta; class Pinopsida; order Cupressales; family Taxaceae; genus Torreya; species Torreya grandis. The sequence goes on along the minus strand of JARHVA010004362.1, from coordinate 52,931 downwards.
ATATCTTTGACTTCTATGTTTGTCTATTCCTTTGGATAAAAAGTTTGAAGGAAATATTGTCCTCAGAACCCTTGCAAATTTCCCTTCGACAAAATTGTATTTATCCACTTGCCCTTTGAAAAATTGTCATGAAAAATTATCCAAAAGAAATGTAACCTTTGGAATTTTTTCAAGTGTTCTCTCAGTGTTTGATAATGGACTTTTCCAAAGGGAAAGTGCCCTTCAGGGTTTCTCAAAATGAACCTCTTGGCCTTTTTGCAAGTGTCCTCTTAGACTTCTTAGAAATGACTTTCCCAAAGGGAAAGTGTCTTTCAAAAAATGTTAGAGCCTTCTCAAAATTGTTCCTTTGGGAAATTTATAATTATCCATTTGAGAAAATGAAATGAACCTTTGTCAAAAAGTGACCCTTCAGAATTTTTTTGTGAATGATCCTTCGGGAACTTTTGAAGAGCCTTTCAAGAATTTTGGAAATGACTTTCCTAAAGGGAAAGTGCCCTTCGGCTCTTTTGGAATCACCCTTCAAAAAATTTGTAATGGTCCCCTTTGTCTTTGACAATGCTTTTTTTTTAAGGGTTTATACCCTTCAACTTTTCTACAAATGATCATTTCAAAATTTTGTAACAGTTCACTTACCCTTCAAAATTATTGAAAGTGTCCTTTCAAAAAAAGAGAATGGTTTTTTTGAAAAGTTGACAATGCCCTTAAAATTTCCAAAGTGTCCCTTTAGATTTTTACAAAATACCACTCAATTAATGAAAATTTCCCTTCAGGAAAATAAAAGTGTTCTTCAAGAAACTGTGTGATGATCCTTCAAAAAATTTGTTTCAAATAGAAAGTCTGAAACAATTTTGATACTTAGACAAAACCTGGAGTCTTCCATCCATGAAATCTTGAAGTATTTCTTGTGATTGTGAAAACCCAAAGTATTTTTATCGTCCCTTTAGAACTGATATAAGAAAAATAAAATTGGCAATGACATGAAAATCTTTGAATGATAAGGGTGGCAATTTGACCTATAGGGTCAAAATTGTCAACAGTACCTTCTAAAAAATCATTTCATCCAAACTTTGGAAAATTGATTATAAGTGTTTTACATTCAGGGATTAAGAATATTAAATAACATAACTCTAATATTGTAATAATTTTTAATGGTTTTAAAAATTATAACATTTTTTTAAAATGAGATATCTCCTCTTAGAGATCAAAAGAATATTTAAAAAGATTCTTAGTTGGAACCTGAATAATTGCCTAAACTAATTTTTCATAATGATTTAAATTATATTTTATCTAAAAATACATTAGATATTTTGTCTGATAAGTACAAGACTTCTCTGAGGGTAATACTAAAGAATTTGATTTTTAGGTAAAAATATGGTGACATATTTATGCATAAATGGTAGATGAACGAGTTCACTACTCTACTTTACAAAAAGAAAGTAAATGAACTTGTAGACTCTTTAAATATAGAATAAATCTAGTAGAATGTTGAATTAAATTTATGCCAACATGGTATTAAAAATTTAAATCAATACTCATATAATACATGTTAATTGGAAAATGAGGAAGTAAAGAGATTGCTTATTTAACCCAAAAATAAACCAAATAGATAATCTAGACATTCTTATGTTTTTAGGATAAAGTAAAGGTTTTGATTTTCTAGACTATTGGTTGAAATGAATGTTTCCATATACTTTTAAAGTGATTTATGATTTTAAAGTATTAGTTACATGAGTCTATGGTAATATGGGTTACCATAGGGTGTAGAGAACTGCAAAACATTTTGTTGTTAAAAATGTACACTAGATTTGTATGTTTACTTGGGTGTTATAATGATGAACATTATTTCCAGTATGGCATAGAGTATAATGAAATATTCGTGCATATATTAGTCATAATTAATATATTTTATTATCATTCTTATTTTTATCATGTTGTGTAATGCATTTGCTAAGTGGAATGTATGTTATGGAATCTTATAGTTGAATTTGTGTTTGACCAATCTGCATTGTTAATGCAAAGTAAGGAGTGAGATAGACTTCACAAGCTTACTATCTTTGAAATTTTAGATGAAGGAAATTAAATCAAGTGGTGTGCATGAAATTTATAGATCTACAAATCATTTCATATTACTATTTGTAAAGTTTTGGCCAAAGTATGTTTAGTGAGACATTATCATTCATAAGTATGATTTACATGTGTGTGCAATATCTTGCAATAGATCAAGTTTTATATGATACACTACATGTTAGTTATTTAGAAATAATATAACACATGGGTACTAGATAGTCTCTATGGATTCTCATACCATCACTATCTACCCATCTATGAAGGGAGGGCCATTTCCTTATGGATAGTGTGGAGAATCATTGGCTTGTGGTTGGTGTGTAAAAGTACTCAGATGATGCTCTCCCTCCCCATAGTAGTACTACATATCAAGATGACACTTGAGATTACCATAGATGCTTGAATTTTAGGAACTAAGCTCTAGGGTAGCTGAGTATCTTATTAATACAATGTAAAATATGGTATTGAAGAATTTTAATTTACATTGATGCAAATTTATAGAGGTTATTGTGTAAGATTAAAATGTAATTATTACTTTTTTACTGAAATATTATACACTTATGTATTTAGACACATGTATCTTTATTATATTATGAACTGTTATCATAATTATACATGTTTACTTTATTTATCTTTGATAGACTCATGAGTTATAGTCTACTTTTGTATATATGTTTTTTGTTAAAGAAAAATTACATTTTTCTAGTCAATCCTAGTGGGGATGTTACATGTGGTATCAAAGATACAACTAAAACTCTTGGACCTAATGAGTCCACTAACATTTCATAACTTTATTTTGACATAAATAAGGATGATGAAAGTGAGAGCTTTAGTAGAGGGTCCTTCACATAATGATGATAACAGCCCTCCTTTTGATTATAGTCAATTCGCTACTGAGTAGTCAATGAAGATGGACCAACTTTTCAAAATCATGAATGAGACTAGAGATTGTATTTATGTTCTAAAACAAGTGGTTAATGGCCATAAAGGAAAAGATCAATAAGATGAGCCTAAAGATCAACCAATTGAGTAATAAAATCAATAGGATGTTAAAGCTCAAGTTGTTTTAGAGTTGGCTCAGGATATGAAGAAGGTGAATACACCTAAGTTTGATGGAACTATTCTAGGTGATGGATTTAAGGCATGGTTAAAAAAATGGAAAATTATTTTGAAATTCAAAACTATTCCAAAGTCACCAAAGTAGTATGGGGAGCATATCAGTTGGCTAGTGAGGCAACTATATGGTGGGATAATAAAATGTTGGAAATGAATTTGAATTTGAACCCGACTGTTTGGGATCAATTTTTGGTTCTATTTAGATCACATTAGCTTGCATAACTATATTTTGATCAAAAGCTTATAGATTGTTAGAATATGAGGCAAGGAGATATGTCAGTGAATGAGTACTAGGATAAGTTCACCAAACTGTTGAAGTATGTTCCTCAGTATCAAGGAGATGAGTGGTTTTATATTAGAAATTTCATCATGGGTTTGAGGCCCCAAATTGGTGGAGAAGTAGATGTTCATGGACCCTCCACCATGGACCAGGTCTTTGAGAAGGTGGTCAAGTAAGAATAAAAGCTGAAGTCTCTTTTGGTGACTAAATATAGTTTTAAGTAGAAATTTGGAAATCCTTAGTTTAATATCAAGAGGAAGAATTGGAAATAGAGGAGTGGAGACTCCAAAAAATAGTTCAAGTATTAGAATGCTAATTTTAACAAAAGATCCTGTAATAAGAATCAAGAAAATGAATCCAGGGATGGTTTCAAGGGAAACCAATATAATTTCAAAAAATAACCACTAGGAGGGTGCTTCATTTGTAGAGAGGATCATTATGCTCATGATTGTCCTCAGGATAAGTCAAAGGGCAAAGGCTTTAATAATCAGTAGGGTGGTTTCTAGTAGCAGATTCATGGATTAGTCAACAATTGATAGGCTAAATATCAAGCACTACCTATTAAGCTATTATTTATTTTATTTGACCATCCAGTTTCCATTTTGATAGATACAGGAGACACTGAATGTTTTATAGCTCCTAAGATGCATAATAAGTTTTCTAGAAGAGCTGGGGTAATGATAAATGCATGGTTAGTTCAATACAAGAATGATGCAAGGGTCATGGTAAATAGATGTTTAGTAGAAGTAGATATTAAGTTACCTAAATTCACAGTAGTTGTGGATTTATATGTATCACCTTTAGGATCATATGATGTGATCTTGGGATTCAACTGGCTCACAAAGCATAAAACCAAAGTTGACTACTACTTTAAGAAGGTGGAGTCTCTTGATGATTTTAGGAATCAAACACAAATCCAAGGTGAGAAGAGAGAGTTGAATCTTAGGTAGATTTCAGCTATGTAACTTAAGAAAGCTCAAGGAAAAGGGTGTCAGGCATTTATCATAAAGATAAATGAAATTAAGGAATCTAAGGAACCATCTCTTGAATACTACACATTTCTTAGAGATTATCATGATGTGTTTCTAGAAGAGTTATTAGGTTTACCTCCTAGATGTGAGTTTGATTTTTATATTGATATCATACTTGGATCAAAACCTTAATCTAAGACACCTTATAAGATGACACCCATAGAATTGGTAGAAATAAAATCTCAACTTGAGGAGTTATTGGATAAGGGGTTTATTAGGCCAAGTGTGTCACCATGGAGTGCACCAGTTGTCTTCATCAAAAAGAAGGAGAAATAGTATTTTCTAAGATTGATCTTTAATCAAGATATGATCAGTTCAGGATTTGAGATGAGGACATTTGAAAACAACATTTATAACATGATATAGGCAATATGAGTTTAAAATGTTACCATTTGGTCTAACTAATGCTCCTTCAACATTTATGAATCTCATGAACAGTGTATTCAAAGATTATCTTGACCACTTTGTGTTAGTTTTCCTAGATGACAATCTTATCTACTCAAAGAATGAATAAGATCACCTTCAACATTTGGAGTTAGTTTTTAGTGGTTATGAAATCACAAGCTTTATGGGAATCTATATAAGTGTGCATTTTTTCCAAAAATAGGTGTAATATTTGGGACACATCATCTTTTTAGATAGGATTTTTATATATCTATGGAATATTAGAACCATTATGGAATGGCCAGCACCAAAGAATGTGCATGAAGATCAAAGCTTCATGGGGTTGGCAGGATATTATAAGAAGTTTGTATTAAAGTTTTTTAAAATAGGTAACTAATTACTTCCTTGTAGTAGAAAAATAACAAGTTTGATTGGTCAAAAAAGTGTGAGTTAGCCTTTCAATAGTTGAAAAGAAGGCTTATGTCTTCACCAGTGTTGAGAGTTCTAGACCTTAATGGTCATTTTTTAGTAGTCATAGATGCTTTAGGAGATGGGCTAGGTGGAGTCCTTATGCAAGATGGAGTAGTAGTGGCTTATGAATCATGAAATCTTAAGAAATGTGTCCCTCATGATTTGGAACTTGTAGTGATTATGCATGCTTTGCAAGCATGGAGGCATTATTTATTGGGAAAACCTTTTGAGATCAAGATAGATAATTTGGGACTCAAGTATATTTTCACCAAACCTAATTTAAATGCACATAAAATATGTTGGCTTGATTTTTTTTTCTAATTATGACTTTGATATTAGTTACATTAAGGGTAAAGAGAATAGATTAGTTGATGCTCTTAGTCGTAGAAGGTATATTGTAGATATAACTATTATCAAGAGTACCTTGAGGGATCTGGTGATTTATATATCTCTAGGAGATGAATTTTATGATCAAGTGAAGAAATAATTGTTATAAAATGCTCAAAATCCTTGGTAAAAAGGATTTAGTTTGGAGAGTGATGGTCTTTTATGTTACAATGGATGAATGTATGTGTCAAATTGAGAGAATCCACATATTGTAGTACTTAAGGAGATGTATGATGTACCTTATTTAGGACATTAGAGTGTAACCAAGCTCATATTAGAGCTTAGATCATTGTATTTATAGAAAGGAATCAAGAAAGATGTGGTAAATTATGTGTCATGTTGTTTGGAGTGCCAACGAGTGAAAACTAATCATGTGCATCTAGATGGATTATTATATCCACATGATATTTCATAATGGAAATGATAGGTGATTAGTATAAAATTTGTCTAAGGATTAGCAATGTTATGAAACATGCACAATATGATCTTGGTAGTTGTTGACAAACTAACCAAGGTAGCTCACTTCATACTAGGTAATTTGACAGATGATGCACCTACCCTTACAAAGAGATTCATGAAGTGTATATGTTGCATGGTTTTCTAGAGAAGATCATTTTAGATCATGATACAAAGATGACTTCAAGGTTTTGGATGACTCTAAATTTAGCTTTGGGTATGCAGCTTAACTTTAGTACAACTTATCACTCAGATATTGATGGTCAAACTAAGAGAGTCAATGTGGTGCTTGAGGATCTTCTTCAAATGTATTTCATGGATCAAAATTATAAGTGAAAATATTATCTTCCATTAGTTGATTTTTCATATAAAAACTCATATCAGTCAGAATTGAAGATGGTAACTTTTGAGGCACTTGATGGAATAAAGTGCATAACACCCGTTAGTTGGGATAGGTTATAAGACAAGATAGTTTTTGGACTTGAAATGATCCTAGAGATGGAAGAGAAAGTTAGACTAATTAGGTAGCGATTGGTTGAGGCCAATGATAGAAAAAAGAGTTATGTAGATCTAAGGAGAATATAAAGACACTTCATAGTTGGTGATAAAGTGTTTTTATGGGTAAAACTACAAAAGAGCTCAATTAAATTTAGGAAGTCTACAAAATTGTTTCTGAGATATGTGGGACCCTTTGAGGTGATATAAGTGATCATCTTATTATGTATAGGCTTGCATTGCTACTAGCCTTAGCTCTTTTACATAATATCTTCCATGCATCTTATCTTAATAAATATATAGTTGATCCTACGCATGTGTTGGATTGGAATGCTTTGCAAATTCTGGATCTCAGGGTGGTCATAGTAAAACTAATTAGGGTAATTGACACATGCAAAATTCATTTATGTAATTGAGAGATATCATAGTACAAGGTCTAGTGAGACCAATACTCTAAGGATAATGCTACATGGGAGGACTATGATGATTTTTTCAAGAGATTTCCACATCTATTTGCTTGATTAGATACTATTATGTTATTTTATTTTAGTTGAACAATACTTTATATCAAATCTTATGTTTGAATAACAATCATCTGGGATGATGACTAGTTTTAGAGGGGAAAGATGTTACATCCTAATTCCTCACTTAGCTAATTATTTGACTATTTATAGATGGATATGGTAGATACACATGATATTGACTATATTTTATGATTAAGCTTGAGATTATGCTATTTTGGGATATTAGTATGTTTCTTGATTAGACAATGATTCATGATTGTTTATCATGAGATGGTATATGTATGTGATTTAATTTTTAAGCATATTAATTAATTTTTATTGTTACACTTTGAGTATCATGTGATATATCCTAATTATCTGCATGTGTGTGAGGTGGATGAAAGTGGATTCTTCCCTTGAATACATTGGAGGGAGAACATCATCGGAGAGGGTAATGTAGATGGAGTTATCATTGGTCAACAAAGTGATAGAGAAGCCTTACACACACCATGATAATTAGTCATGTTAGAATGCATTTAAAATTGATTATTTAAATTACTTATTTCTAGGGTTACTTAAGTATGTATGCAATATGAATTAGAGTCCCTTGTGTGGTTAACTTGATTAGTCATTATTATTTTAGAGGCAAAAATTAATTAATTTAAAATTTAAATTTGAGTTATTATTTAGTTATTTTTCCTCTAAATTACTAAAATATGATTTAATGTTAAAATGGCTAAATATGAAAATAGAATTTCATAATTACAAATAAAAGGGAATTGTTTTTCTTTAAAAACATTAAAAATAGAAAACTAAAGGAAAAACATGAAAAAAATTAAAATTAATTAAAAAAAAATAAAACAAAAACAAAAATATGAAAGAGAAAATTGGTATCTTTTTCTCTATTTAAGAGAGGGCATGAAAGAGTTTTGATATAGCTTGGGCATTGGAAAAGAGAGAAGGAGGAACAAAGCATAACAAGTAGAAGATAGAGGATCAACTAGTGAATTAAATGGTAAGAAGTGTATTTAAATTTCATTATTTGAAAATAAGAGTGGAATAATATTAATATTTATTAATCAAAATGTAGAAATCTTTGTTTAAAGAAATTTGGTCAATTGTGTTGCTAGAATTATCCATTGGTTTAGTAAATTCCTGAATCCTTTATAAAACTCTGTAGAAGAATTTAGTTAGAGATTATATTTGGATTTTAACCAATGAAGAACACCAAATCCATAAACATATTAGGTCTGATTTCTTTTTATCTATTTACATATTGGACAAACGTGTCCAATTTCTATGAAATTAAATTAAAGAATATAACAATACTGATAGGTTAAGCATACTTTTCTAGCAAGGACGTCGTATGATGATTTGGCAAACTAGAATGAAATAAAGGAGAAATAATAGTCTTGTTTATTATTATAGGAGTAATATCTAACAAAATTAACATGATATAGATAATAGACTATGCCACAACCAATAAGCAAAACAATTTGATATGAGGTGTATTAAGGAAGCCTACATAGGATAAAAGCATCAAACCCTATCATTACTTGGTTGTTCTTTAATATGTTAAGATATGTTGATTAAAAATATATGATGATAAGATAATTATACCTAGCTAAAATAAATGCACTTGGCTATTCTTTAATAAGCTCATAATTGGCATATATAATATATGATGACTGAAAATAACAACAGGTACTTGGATAAAAGAAATATATCAATTTTAATATCTTACATATCAAAGAAATTCTTACATATCCATTTTATGTCATAAAATGGTGTCTAAGTACCTGGTTTTTCTTTAATAAGATCTTATATTATATGGCATCGATCTGGTGATAGGATAATTATAAGAGCTTTATTTATTAACAGTGTAGTGTTGAGATTAATTAGAAAACACTGTAGAAAAGTATTAGTTGAATCTGTATATTACTTTAAGGGTATTGACTCTTTTTCTATGTGATTTACCTATCTCAAATCATTAAACTCATCTAAAAATTTAGCAAAACATTTTCATGGCATTAAACTTAGTATTAAATTTTTGAAAGCATTGAATTTGTTTTATGATTTATAATGAGCCAAATTTATAGAAATATGTTCATTAAGGTGTTGAGTTTGTGATAATATAGTAGACGTCAAACTTGAAAATGTATATTTATATTTGGTCAAAAATCAAATTATTTCCATATAATTGTTTATCCCAGCCCATTTGTTTGGAATCCAAATTAGACTCTAGCAGTTGATTTTGTCATCACTAGTTTATGGAAAGGGCTTGATCTATTTTGCTAATAGATACCAAGGGTGTTAGGCATATTATTTTTAGTTATAAATATCCTTAGTAATTATACCTTTTGGAAGGAGCAATAAAATTTGGTGTCACAGTAGAGTTATTAAGACTAGATTTATTAGAGCTCAAATGAATAATAATAAGTAGAATGTCTTAATGACCAATATTGGTGTCAAATTAAGTGGCTATCTGAAGCAAGAAAAAATTGAATTCTTAGTCTATAATAAACTTCTCAAATATGTGGAATAGTCTTGACTTGGAATTTATATTCTTTTCATATATGATTATAACATGAGTAAACCTTTTTTTTTAGATGAACTAAATGACCTAGAATGAAGAGTTAGGATTTAAAATCTCAATAACATTTTCTCTCAGGTACCTTTGAAAAAATTATTTTGGCCAAAATTTGGAAAATTGATTATAAGTGTTTTACATTCAGGGATTAAGAATAAAAAATAATAAGATTCTAATATTGTAATAATTTTAAATAGTTTAAAAATTATAAGGTTTTCTTTTAAATGAGATATCTCCTCTTAGAGATCAAAAGAATATTTAGAGAAGATTCTTAGTAGGAACCTGAAAGGTTGCCTAAACTAATTTTGCATAATGATTTAAATTATCTTTTATCTAAAAAAAAATTAGATATTTGGTCCAATAGGTACAAGACTTATGTGAGGGTAATACTAAAGAATTTTATTTTTATGTAAAACTATGGTGACATATTTATGCGTAAATGGTAGATGAATGGGTTCACTACTCTAATTTATGAAAATAAAGTAAATGAACTTTAGACTCTTTAAATATAGAATATATCTAGAAAAATGGTGAATTAAGGTTATGCCAAGATGGGATCATAAAGTATTTAAATTAATACTCATAGAAGACATGTTAATTGGAAAATAAGGAAGCAAAGAGATTGCTTATTTAACCCCAAAATAAACTAAATAGATAATCTAGACCTTTTTATATTTTTATGATAAAATAAAGGTTTTGATTTTCTAGACTATTGATTGAAATGAATGTTTCCATATACTTTTCAAATGCTTTATGAGTTGAAATTATTATTTACACTGGTCTATGGTAATATGGGTTGCCATAGGATGTAGAGAACTGGAAAACATTTTGTTGTTAAAAATGTACACTAGATTTTTATGTTTACCGGGGTGCTATAATGATGAACATTATTTATAGTATGGGATAGAATATAATGAAATATTCATGCATATGTTAGTCATAATTAGTATATTCTATTATCATTCATATTTTTAGCATGTCATGTGATGCATTTGCTAAGTGGAATGCATGTTATGGAATCTTATGGTTGAATTTAAGTTTGACTAATCTTCATTGTTAATGTAGAGTAAGGAGTGAGATAGACTTCACTAGTTTACTGACATTGCAATGTAAGATGAAGGCAATCTAATCAAGTGGTGTGCATAAAATTGATAGATCTATAAATCATTTTATAGTACTATTCATAAAGCTTTGGCCAAAGTATTTTTAGTGAGACATTATCATTCATAATTATGATTTACATGTATGTGAGATATATTTCAATAGATCAAGTTTTCTATAATACACTACATATTAGTTAGTTAGAAATCATATAACACACAGGTACTAGCTAGTCTCTCTGGATTCCCACGCTATCACTATCTACCCATCCATGAAGGGAGGGCCATTCCCTGATGGGATAATGTAGGGGATTGTTGGTCCATGGTTGGTGTGGAAAAGTTCTTGAATGATGCTCTCTCTCCCCAAAATAATTCTAATTATTGAGATGACACTTAAAATTTCAACATATACTTGAAGTTTAGGAACTAAGCTCTGGGGTAGTCGAGTATCTTTTTTATACATTGTAAAATATGGTATTGAAGAATTATAATTTACATTGATAAACATTTATAGAGGTTATTGTGTAAGATTAAAATGTAATTATTACTTTATTTACTAAAATATTATATGCTTATGTATATAAACACATGTACCTTTATTGTACTATGAACTATTATCATAATTTTACATGTTTACTTTATTTATCTTTGATAGACTCATAGGTTGTAGTCTAATTTTGTATAAATGTTGTAATTAAATTTTTTTATATTTTTCTAATAGTTCTTAGTGGGGATGCTACACTTAAGCTTATTTAAAAGAGTGTTATGCTTAAGTGTGACCATGTAAGATGCATTAAGGGTGAAGTCATGTGTTGTGGTTGACAAGGAAGGTTGTGGACTTGATAGTTCATGTATGCTTTATAAATAGTGAAACCAAATGTGATGGTTTCTAGACTCAGATATGGTGTTTATATGATATTTGTGTAGTAAAGGAGAGGTAGAGTGCTTAGTAGATGAGTATAATAGATTAAATAATGTATGGATGACCTATGGGCCATGTTTATAATGATAAAATAGTTATCTTACATGTTAAGGATGAGCAAAGAGGTCTCAGATGACCCAAAAGGTGGCTTTAGATGCATTGAGTGTACAGAGTCGAAGAGATCTAATATAATTTATGTCTCCATTAGATTGGCATGCAATCAATGTTCTAAATATGTGTTATTCATAGGTGTTACTATGGTATCTCAACATCTAGGGAGTTGGAGCCTCTATGCAATGTGAAACTTGTTAAAATTCTAGTTGTTGTGGTTGCTCAACTAGACAGGTGTGGTAGCACCTTGTGAGATTAAAGTCTCACTAAATAAGGGATAGTAGTTCCTTGATCAATTGAAGATAGTCTAAATTGGTTCTTTTTATTATAAGATAATAATCCAATTGTAGTTTCTAGTGGGTTTTCTCCCCCAAGAGGGTTTCCCACATATGTCATGTGTTATGTGCTTAATTTTGCATTATCTCTCTTGTTCAGCTATGAATGATGTGTATGCTTCATAAATGATTCTGGTAATTGACTAAGAGATTGAAAGGTTTGAAATTTTAATTATATTATTTTGGCTCACTGAATCACCCCCTCTCAATGATTGTACCTCTAACTATTGATATTAGAGCAGGTCCTTCATGTAAAGTTTAACCACTTAAAGGTGATCAAAGGTACAATGGTTGACAAAGATGTTATGGCTTGTATTCAAGGAAATATAGTTTATGCTTTATCAAAAGTTAGTGGTGTGAAGACATAAGTGCAAAATCTAGAGGTGACAGTCAAGAATCTATAGGTGATGATGAATAAAGATCTCAACTAAAGAATGAAACAATTAGAAAGTAAAGTCATGACTTACTCAAAAGTACTCTTATCCAGGGGAAAAAAGGGATTTAATCTCCACAAAAAGGGTAAAGAATGAAAATTCATGGATGAGTAATGATCAAGAAAAAAGAAGGTCAAATATAAGTAATGTCTTCAATGGGTATTGCTTCTCCTGTAATCATTTTGGTCATAGATATAGAGACTGTGCTCTCTCACTAGAGATCAAAAAGGATATCATATGCTAAAATTGTAACTAATAAGGTCATATAGATAAAAACTACAAAATATCATTTAAAAAAAAGGATATACAAGTCATTTACACTATCAAATGGTTCAAGGAGACTAAGTGTAAATAATAAAAGAAGCTAAATCCAAGCAGATCACCAAAAGAAGAGTCATTGTTTGTTTAAGCAGCCTTGCATACTCAAGAAGATGAGAAAAATAGATGGTTCATAGATAGTAGATGCTCAAATCATATGACAGGAGACAATTAAAAGTTTATCTCTCAAAAATATCAACCCAAGTTCAGTTAAATTTGGTGATAACAAATCTACTAACATAGTCAACAAAGGTACAATGAGTTTGGACAATGGTCATACTAGGATTGAGAATGCATTATATGTAGAAGGTTTGAAGCATAATATTTTAAGTGTGAGAAAAATGTGTAAGCAAGTAAATGTTGTAAATTTTCATGATGAAGCAAGGAAATGTTGTAAATTTTCATGATGATGTATGTGAAATAAGAAAGATAAAAATTGGTAGATTAATTGCAAATGTTCATAAAATAGATAACAACATGTATGTATTCCATGAATCCAAGAAGGAAGAGTGCTTCATAAGTTAGTTGGAATAAAGTTTGCTTTGGCATAGAAGGCTTGGACATAAATTTTGATAATATGGTAAAAATCAGCTCAAAGGGGTTGGTAAGGAATATACCTAAGGTTTATAAGATTCCTCATTCTCTTAACAAGGCATGCCTTCATGGGAATAAAACCAAGAGAAGATACAAAGCCAATAAATTATCCACTAAAAATCCATTAGAGTTGATCCAAATTTATCTATGTGGACCTATGAGAACTCAAAGTATTCAAGGTAGTAGTTAATTCATGCTTCTCATTAATGATTTTACTAAGATGACTTGGATATTATTTCTTAAAGAAAATCAAAATCTTTTGCAAAATTTGTGGTATTCAAAGATCCTGTGGAAAATAATAAAGGTTCAAAGATCAAGTGTGTGAGATTAGATAGAGGAGGTGAGTTTTGGTCTCATAAGATTGATCATTTTTGTGAAGAACATGGGATAAGAAGACAATATTATATTTCTAGAAAACCACAATAGAATGGTGTGCTTGAAAGGAAGAATATGATTATTGTTGAGATGAGTAGAACCATGATTAAAGATAGAAAATTATTAGGTGGCTATTGGGAAGAGGTAGCCAACACTTCAGTTTACATCCTAAACAGGTGTCAAATTAGAGTAAATGGTAATAAGACTCCTTATGAGTTATGGAATAATAGAGTGGCTAATGTCAAAATTTTAAAAGTGTTTGGGAGTATGTGCTTCATCAAAAGACATGAAGAGAATCTTGACAAATTTGATTCAAAATCTGATGAGGGTATCTTCTTAGGTTATTCTTCTATCATTACTGCCTATAGGTTCTTTAATAAGAGACTTCAGAAGATTGTTGGAAGTTCAAATGTAAGGTAGATGAGACAAGTAGAGTCAATAAGCCAAAATTATAGGTAAGTCATTCAATTTAGAATTCTATTGCAAATAATGATGAATTATCCATTTAAATAGATGATGAAGATGAAAAGGAGGAAGAAAGATAAGAATTTAGAGATCCATCTAGAAGAATTAAGAAATATCATCCAATCTCTCAAGTTATTGGAAAATTTAATGCAAGTTTTCAAACTAGAAGGAAAATAATGATCAATCAAAATCAACAAGACTAAGCTCTGTTATCCATGATTGAACCCAAAACATTTATGGAAGTTAGAAAAGATGAAATTTGGAATGATGCAATAAATGAATAAATTTATCAAATAGAAAAGAATGACACATGGGACTTAGTTCCTAGGCCAAAAGATAAAAATTTGATAGGTACCAAATGGGTTTTCAAAAAAAATATCAATGAGAAAGGAGAAGCCACAAGAAAAAAGGCTATATTGGTGTGTAAAGGATATGCTTAGGTTGAAATAATAGATTTTGATGAGACTTTTGCTCTTGTGGAAAGAATGGAAGAAATTAGACTTTTTTTGGCATATGCATGTTTTAAAGGTTTTAAGATATATCCAATGGATGTAAAATATGCATTCTTAAATGAAAACTTAAAATAAGAAGTCTACATTGAGTTACCTAAAGGATACTTCATGTCAAGTAATCAAGATGTTGTGTGTAAATTGAATAATGCTCTATATGGTCTTAAATAATCTCTTAGAGCTTGGTATGATAGGCTAGATAAGTATCTTTTGATTTATGGTTTTAAAGCGGGGTATCTAATAGTAATTTGTACATTAAGATAGATGGCAATCATCAATTGATAGTTGTATATGTTTATGACATAGTTTTTGGATCTAACAATGATAAAATGAGTAGAGAGTTTATAGATACTATGAAGATTGAATTTGAAATGTCAACGTTGGGAGAACTATATTTCTTCTTAGGATTAGAGATTAATCAAATTAATGTAGGGATATTCATTTTACAAGATAAATATATCAAGGATATGCTAAGGAAGTTTGACATGATGGATTGTAAGCCAATGGGTACTCTAATAATCACAGGATGCAAGTTAAGTAAACTAGATGACTCACCAAAAACTAATCAAACTTTGTATATATCCATGATTGGAAGTATTTTTTACTCTACTGCTTTTAGGTTTGATATCATGCAAGTAGTAGATCTTGTAGGAAGGTTTCAATTTGACCCTAGAGAATCTCACTTGAAAGCAATCAAAAGGATCTAAAGATATCTCAAAGGCACCATAGACTATGGTTTATGGTATCCCAGGAGTAAATAATTCTCTTTGAAATCATATACTAATGTTGATTGGGTAGGATGTGTGGATGATAAGAGGAGTACTAGTGGTGGGGTCTTCTTCATGGGAGAATGCTTGGTGTCTTGGATAAACAAGAAGCAAGCCTTAGTGTCTTTATCAACTATAGAAGCTGAGTATATAGCAGCTTCCTCTTGTTTCACTCAAGTCATGTGGATGAAACAAACTTTGGAGGATTATAAGGTAAGACAAAATGGACCTTATCTTATTTATTATGACAATATTAGTGCAATTAGTATCTCAAAGAATCTTGTTATTCACTCAAAAACTAAACACATTCCTATTAGATATCATTTTTTGAGATAAAAAGTGATTAATCAATGTGTTAAGTTGAAGCATGTGCCTATAAAAGAGCATCTTGTAGATATTATGACCAAACCATTGTTAAAAGCTACATTTGAGTATATAAGATAAAGCTTGGGTGTTATTTCATTCTCTATGAATCAATAAAAGGTATTTGGTTAAGGGGAAACAACAATTTTATGATCTAACTAAAGAGGTTTGTGAAGGATATATAGTACAAGGTCAGATTAGGTGTTTCTATGTGGCTTAATAAGATTGATGGAGTGGCATGAAGTTCTATTGGTGGTCTTTGAGGTGGTTTGAGAGAGAAGGCTAGTGAGCTTGTGAGGTGGTCCTTCATTGTGTTTGGAGATATAAAGATGCTCAAGATGTGAAATGGATTAGAGATATTAGGGGGAATCCCTCTCATATGTTTTTTGGTGAATTCTACTAGATTCAGTATCTTTTATGTGTTCTTTCTTCATTATTTGCAATGCTTGGTTGAAAATAGAGTTGGCATGGAGCAAGAGGAAGTTGTCAAGGCAAGAAGAGTTAGTCTCAAGGTAAGGGGGAGTTTGTATCATATTTATAATATGGTTTTCTCTTTGTGGTGTTTTTTTTAGGTCTATAGGATCAGATTGTGCCCACTTTCTCATTATGTCAAATGGAGAAAAAGTTCCTATTATGAGAGTGCGTGTAAAGAGAGGAGGAAGGAAAGTTTTATTCTATTTTATGATGGGTGTTAATATAAATTACAAAGGGGGAGATTGTTGGAAAGTTATCAATGATTTCATGGTGATGTCATGGAGGTGTGTTGGTGAGTGGATGAAGTGCCTTGATAATCTAAGTGACCATGACAAAGTGTACAATGTAATTGTTCTAGTATGCTTGAAGTACGATTGGTTGATCTTTAGTTTTGGCATGGTTAGAGATGTTTATAAATGAGTATGTTTATTTAAGAATGTTTAATTCATCATAGAAGATGTTTTATATGTTTTGAGTGCTTGTGTACATGAGTTAAATTCATCTGGTAGTCCATAGTTTTCATCTTGACATTTTAGGTCTAGTGGCAAAAAATCTTAGGTAGTTCAATGATGTCACCATTACTACATGTGGATGAGTCGAGGGGATTTGTTCATATATTTGTGATCAAATTTATTCCTAGATATTATGCACTAAATCTTAGGTCATGCAAATAAGAATGAAAAAAATTATTCAAGTGCAAAGTTGGGTTTCTAGGTAGTTTGACAGGGATTTCCCATAACTAATTTTACATGAGGCAAGATAGAGCCGAGTAAGAAATTTGGTGATGATATATCTCACACATGTGGATGTTTCAAGAAATTTGATCATATGGGTTTGTTTATTATTGTCCCTAGTTCTTATGCACTAAATCTTAGGTCATATGACTAAGCATGACAAAAGATATGCAAGTGCAAAGTTGGGCTCGCATGCAGTTTGATAATGTTTTCCTATACTTAGACAAATTTTCATGAGGAAAGGAAGAGATAAGTAATAAATTTTTTGATGGCATATCTCACACGTGTGAAGGTATGACAAAAAAATTATCATATGGGTTTGTTCAATTTTATGCCTAGTTGATTTACACTAATTATTACATCATGTGATGAAACACATCAAAAGATATGTATGTGAAAAGTTGGCCTTCTAGATAGTTCATGACATAGTTGGCTCTGAGGTATAAAAATTTGAGTGAGTAGATTAATGGATTTATATCTCACACATGTGAAGGTTTTAGTATCAAATTGATACATGGTTGGATTCTCCTATGTGAGGAGATCATATGATCTAAATTTTAGATCATGCATCTAAGTGAAGCAAAGGTTACTAAGGTTCAAATTTGGTTTCTTAGATAGTTTTTAATGGTTTCTATAGTCAATTTATCACAAGGTAAAGTTTGAGCATCATCAATGGAGTGCATTTCTCCAAGATGTCAAGAAGTAGCGAGATGGCACCAAGTGTTCAATGTTTAATGTTGAGTAGAGATAAAGATCAAGATTCTTCCAAGGATCAATGGTGATCAAGTGATCATACAGATAGAGATCAATGGTGTGAATTAAAGTCAAGAGGTCAAAGTGATAATTTTATAGCATAGCTAAAGCAAGGACAATCTCAAATAGATCAATGGAGTGTATGAGGTCAAAGTTTCCAAATGACATGAGATGAGGTCAACTATTAGAGGTTTAACATTTAGGCATTGGTGCACTTTGTGTTAAATTTTGAAGAAGATAGATGGTGCATGTTTTATCTAAGCAATGAGGACACGAGATGTGAGCAAAGTGTTTGAAGTTTAACTATGACCATTTGCATTTGAATATTTGAATTAATAAAGGAAAAACTAGTACTCTGTATTTTGGCTATATCTTTCGATCTATGTAGAATTTGCTCATGGTATAAAAAGATAACTTGTAGAGGACTCTAAGGTGAAACTAAAAATATATATTTGAAGATCTGAAATTATGTATAGTAATATTTATGAAGGTTCAAAGGTGACTATGTATTCATATATTTTCTACAAGTGACCCGAGAAGATTGTTTGAGCTTATTTTGATATTATTTTGACATCTCTTGATGAATTAGATATTGGGGAGTGTTGTAGACTCTATGAGGATGTTCTATGAGAATTATTAAGGTTTGAACAATAATAAACAATATGAATAAAGGTTAATAGATTTACTATGTGTTCACTCATAATGGTTATTATATAGAATGTTGTTTGAATAATTTGTGCTTAAGTAGAAGGGTATTGTGATCAATATGGGCACTTAAAGAGGTCATATAAATGAATGGGTCATCATAGAAACTTAAAAGTGGCTTAATATTATTTGAAATAGTGTTGTGCCTAAGTGTGACCCATGTAAAATGCCTTAAGGGTGAAGGAATTTGTTGTGGTTGATAAGGAAAGTTGTGGACTTGATAATTCATATATGCTCTATAAATTGTGAAACCAAATGTGATGGTTTCTAGACTTGGATGAGGTATTTATGTGAAAGTTATGGATTGAAGGATAGGTATAGTGCCCAATAAATGAGTTGATGAGTAGATTAGATTAAGGAATGTATATATGATCTATGGGCCATGTTTTTATGATAGAATAGTGATCTTGTAGGTTGAGGATGAGTGAAGAGGTCTAAGATGATTCAAAAGGTGGATTTGGATGTATTGAGTGTGAAAAGTTAAAGAGAGATAATATACTTTGTGTCTCCATTAAATTTTTAGGTAATCATTGTTTAGGAGATGTGTTGTTCATAGGTGTTGTTATGGTAGCTCAACATCTAGGGAGTTGTAGCCTCATTGCAAGGTGAAACTTGTTAAAAGTCTAATTTTTGTGGTTGCTCAGCTAGATAGGTGTGGTATCACCTTGTGGGATTTTAGTCTCACTAAATAAGGGATAGTAGTTCCTTGATCAGTTGTATCTAGTCTAAATTGGTTCTTGTTATTAGAGGATAGTATTCTAATTATAGGTTCCAGTGGGTTTTCTCCCCCAATAAGGTTTCCCACATATGTCATGTGTTATGTGCTTGATCTTGCATTGTCTCTCTTGTTCATTACTATAAATGATGTGTATTCTTCATAAATACTTGTGGTAATTGATTAAGAGCTTGAATGGTTTGAAATTTTAATTGGATTATTTGGGCTCATTGATTCACCCCCCCCCCCCCCCCTCAGTGATTTTACCTCTAACACATTTAGTGTCAAAATGCATCTAATTTATTTAATAATTCTTCTTAAACTAATAAATCACATTTTATTTCAAATTCAAATAATTGAATATTAAGAATATTGAATAAGTCAATTATGCATATTTAAATCCTTATTTTAAATAATAAAATTTATATTTTCTAATTCATCCAAACATATCCCACCTTTTTCTCCCTCATCCCAACCAAATATACAAAATTCTCAACCTTTTATGATTCATCCCCTGAGTTGTCAAGCAAATTGACTTAATATTACTAAGTTAGATAACCAACCCCATGCTATACTCAACTATTTTGAAATTTTCTTCATCCTCATGGGTGAGGACTCATCATCCACCATTTATTATTTGGATCATTGAAAAATACTAAATGATCCTCCACCATTGGATCCTTGTCCAAACATCTATAAATACACTTGTAAATTTCCATTTTCAAGTGTACACAACATCCTAGAATTATATCACATCACAAAATCAATAAAATTAGAGCTCCACATACAAGAAAATCAAATTGAATCAATACAAATCAAAGACTTCCTTTTACACCAAAATGCAACCTATTTTGTTTTGCATTAAAGGAGTCAACACCACATATTTTAAAGAGAAAATCAAATGTATATCACAATGGAGAAAGCTTGTGCATTCAAAGCATAGCGTTTGTGATTATTTTTTATATTTTTTTTTTCTACCATATTTTGAATTTAGTTTAGATTAGAATTATTTTACTTCTTCTCACGTCTAAATTTAGTTCATACATTTCTAGTATGTTTGATGGGGTAACTTTTTCCTTCTTAGTCATCAACAATCTACTTTTTGTACTATTCTTTGAAACATTATTGATTTGCAACATAATTTCAAAGAGGAGTAAATGTAGCCACCTAAATTTAATTTAGTGTCTAAATGCACCTAATTTATTTAATAATTCTTATTAAATTAATAAATCACATTTTCTTCCAAATTCAAATAATTTAATAATTCAAAATATTGAATAATTCAATTATGTACATTTAAATCCTTATTTTAAATAATAAAATCCATATTTTTCACTCATCCAAAAATCTCCCACCTTTTTCTCCCTCATCCTAACCAAATTCACAAAATTCTCAACCACTTATGACTCATCCCCTAAGTTGTCAAGCAAATCAACTCTGTCTTGTTAAGTCAACTAACCAACCCCATGCTTTTCTCAACCATTTTGAAATGGTCTTCATCCTCACGGGTGAAGACACATTAGCCACCTTTGATCATTTAGATCATTGAAAAAATCCAAATTATCCTCCACCTTTGGATCCTTCTTCAAAATTATATAAATAAACCTATAAAACATCATTTTCAAGAATCTTGAAATCACATCTTAGAAAATCCAGACTATGCTAACAAATCTCCACACACAATCAAATCAAAGCGAATCAAGGTGAAGCAAAGACTTCCTTTTGCACCAAAACACTCCATTCTCTTTTGTATTAGAGGAGTGAGCACCACATATTTTAAAGAGAAAATTAAATGTATATCACAATGGAAATATCTTGTGCATTCAAAGCATAAATTTTGTGGTGTTATTTGTAGACAGCTAAAACTGACCACTAATAACCTCTAATCAGTCTTTTAGCTAATATCCACTCAAAATGCACAATTTGGCCTAAAACACTAAAACACACTAAATGATGTGAAAATGACATATTCAAGTGCCAATTTTGGCCAAAGTGTCACTAAATGGGGTAATGCAATTTATGGGCTAGTTAACTTTGATTAGATCATTTTGAGTTAAAATGCCAATTTTGCATGTAGGTGCTCTGGATTACTCTTTCTTATCAAATCTTTTGCACAAAATGCATGCCTTTATTATTTATTGTCAATAACATCTTAAATAGGATAACAAATCCAATGCATCTAAAATCACCTTCCAATTCCAATCCATTCAAATTTTGGACCAATAATAAGGCATTCTGATCAATTTGAGTGATTTGTACACAAAGTGCTTAAACATGCTTAAGAGATAATTAAATGAAATTAGAGCCTAATTAAGAATTCCATGGAAACTTATGGATTTGTTTTTTAAATGAATATTGAATATCTGCATCATCAAGTGACCTCATTTCTTGGGAAGACATCCCTAGGCCATAAATGCCATAAATATCAAGATTTATGACTTCCATGCCTCATCAATGCCTTCCATGATGTCCTCCATGCATATTAATTTCCTCTTCCTCCAATGTCATGATGAGGATAATTACAAAATTAATTACAAAAATTGAATTAATACTTAACCACACATCTCAATCTTGAGATAGACAGTTCAAGTTGATTCTAATCATTTGCAAAAATCTATAAATAAGAGGCCTTACTACATGAATTTGAAGACTTGAGAATGCAAAGTTATAATGCACAAATGATTCCAAAAGGTTACCATGCCAAATTTATTCCAAGCCAATCCAAGCCACAAAGCCACAAGGTGCCAAGGAGAGATGGAGGTAGCCAAGATTCTTTTGATGAAGACTCCATGAGCACAAATCGAGCAAGCAACCACTATAAAGGCATTTGGAGCATCTAAAGAAGGCAAAGGAATTCTTGTCTTTTATTTCTTACTTTTTAGTTGTGTTTGTCATTTTTTTTGTTAACTAAGCTCCCTCTAGTGTATAGGCCTATATATGTTATGCTAGTTAGTGTGTTTCTTTCATTTTGTTTTTATTTTGGAACTAACACCATACTAACCATCATCTCTTGAGTTAAATTCCTAGATTACATATGGCATGCCCAGTGGGACTAGATGCATCTCATACATGAAGAATATCATTTTGTAAATTTAAAATATTTATTTGGACCATTAAAACTCTTAAAAATTGATTTTCTAACTTTATTTTTCCATTTTTGTTTACCATAGGTTTAAATAATAATTGATGTCAGCTAATAAAACCAACATCAATTGTATAGCATAACCAATGCTAGTTAGTAAAACTAACATTGGTTGGATACCTATAATTGATTACATTGGTGTAACTAATGTCGATTAGATAACTGTCATCGGTTAGAAAATATAACCATCATCGGTTATATAAACCAACATTGGTCACTTTGTTTTTCTTAAAACATAGACCCGAGAGATATTTTCCTAAAGTTCATTATTTCAAACCAAAAAGAGATTCAAGGCTAAAGGACATGCTAATATTTTTGTTGTAGGACCAAGATTGACATTCTTTAAAAACATGTTTTAGGTCACCTTTTGCATTCTTAAAAATCAATTAGGAACCTTGTTTTGGTGTTTAACAAAAAGAGTTTAGATGTTTATGGTGAATGTTTTCAAAGTTTGAAACTAAGACCAAGGGGTCAAATGAACACAACTCAATCTTTCAAATTTGGTGCTTAAAAATGAACTCATTTTTCTAAAAGTTTTTGTCTTCAATAGTTGTTTGATCTAATTTTGTTTAGAAAAGAGAGGGGTGTTACGTGTATGCTCTTATATTTATACCCTTTAGGGAACCCTTAGAATCAAATGCACCATTACTATTGCAAAAATCCTAGTCCAAGGCTTAGAAATAATTTCATCTAAATCACTCCCCAAAAACTTTTCAAAGTTTGGGTGACCCTAAAGTCTTTATCTTAGTATTTTATTTTTATGCAAACTTGTCTTACGAGGGGGATGCCATTACCACCCATGAGCTCTTTAGGGAAGCTTTAACATGGGGTTTAATCTCCTAGAATTGACTTCACTTGCTCCTTTTAAGTTGCATATGGGACGTATCTGCATTTAGACATCACACTATACTAAGCAAACAGTAAGATGCAGTGGTTATAAAAAGGACTAGACCTTTTCATAACTAGTTAATGCCAGGGTCACCTAATTTTTATGCTTTTCTTTTTCATTGTTTGATGTGAAAGTCATTGTATAATTGATTCCCCTAGAAACATTTGAAATCTTGCTAGTATAGTCAACCCCACATTGACATACCCTTACTAGGATTGAGATGATTATTCTTAAAGTATTTTGGTCATTTTTGCTTGGTATGTTTTAAGACTAAACTTGTTTTTTTATTCATAAGCCATGTCAAAATCAATTTTTATATACATCACTCTTTTGTCTAAAGAGGTGTTATGCTGGCCATTTTACACCACACTTGTGCCTTGAAATTTTTGCTAAACTTGTTTGTGTATATGTCATTTGAGCTAAGAAGGGTAGTGTTATGCTGCCTAACTCATGTCAAAACATTTTAAGACTTTTAAGTCTTTGAAACATAACATTGACCACATTATTTGAGTATGATTACACCATTAGGCTACTCAATTTATTTCAAGACTTGTTTATCATTATATCAAAACCATTTATTTCAAACCATGTCATGCATATCATTTGGACAGTTGTCTTGTGTCATCATGCTGTCCAATCTCATCTAATTTGTTTAGTCAAATTCCAATTTTCAATGGTGAGTTTCTAATTAGCCTTGTTAAGTTTGGATACAGAAATTAATTGATTTCTATTTAGGCCTCAATTCATGGAGCTAATACACAAATCTTTCTCTTTTGGGTTGCATAACATTGATCAATCAATTATCTAAATTTGAAAACTATTGATGGCTTGTTTGTTTAAAGCCTATCTTCATAATTATTTGTATCTTTATTTGGGAGAACACAACCTTTCTCAAAGATCCTTTTATCTTATGCCTTCTACCAATTGATCATGTTTATGTTTGATTATGTGTGTTAGGTCTATGTCAAAGTTGTTTATAAACTTGTTAGATTAAATCAAATCACATCAGCCTTTGTTTCAAGTCTGGCTTTTGACATTGTTTGGCCAAAAGTTATAGAATATGCCTATTTATTTGAACCTATCTTTTGACTTTGTGTTTGGACAAAAGACCTAGTAAGTCAAATTTTCCCTTTCCTAGTTTAGACCTTGTTTAGAACACTTTGACCTAAACCTTTGACATATTGGTTTTTATTTAGATGCTTGACCTTTTGTGTGTATGGCATTTGATGTTAGACATTTGAAGTTAGGCTATTTTTTGCCAAGTATTAACACAAACCATTTTGGAGATACAACTCCACTTTCAAACCACATTGGAGATATAACTCCACCCATTCAACCAAGTTAGACCAAGTTTGAACCATTTGTCCTTTGGACATAGTTTTTTTAGAGTTTGTATAACTCTAAGCCTTTTTGTTTCAAAGCTTTTAACATTTATGTGGATATGTCTAGCTACACTTATGGTGGATTCATGTAAAATGCAACTTATGATAAAATGGCCACACAAAATCCCACTAGGAACCCCTATAGAGAGATTTTCTAAGGATTTTTATTATTCTCCCTACAATACTCCATATGGGGAACATAGTCAAAATCCAAATCAAAACCTTGATTAGCATGAAGAGGCTTGTAAGGAGAAATTTGAATACCCAAGTATAGATAATGTTGTTTGGGATATAGATATATACCCTCTTTACAATAATTAGTACATGGAACATAGTCAAGAACAAGCTTATGAGCCAACTAATGACTGAGATGATATGGTTTATGAGCAAGACTTTGATGCTTTGGGTCATGCAAGTAATCAAGATCCCCCACATCATACCATTTTTATTCCAAGACTACAACATCACACCATTCCCATACCAAGATGTCATCCTTTGGTTTGTGTGAGCAATCAGGTTCCACAATTCCTGTTCATCATTTTAGGACCTAGTCATTTGGATTCTGCAGGCAATCAAGCCCTACAATGCCCCTTCATCATTACAAGACCTAGTCCTTTTAGCTTTTGTAAGAAATCAAGCCCCATAACACCCTATCATTACCATCTCAAGACTTTGTCCTTTGGCTCATGCAATAAATCATGCTCCCTAATGCCCTATCATTATCCAAATATAAGTCATTCCTCATCCAGTACCAATCCCAACCAAACCTCAACTGATCCAATCATTTGAAGACCAAGCTATGTTCAAAACTAGTATTTTCTAACTCATTAAAAACCAAGGTCAAGTGAACCAACCAATTGAATATGGTTTTATTGAACCAACCACTTATGACAAGTTAACCTATTATGAATCACCAATTAATCCTATCCTAGTTATTGAGGAATCTCACAATGATGATCCAGTCTTTGTCAAGTCACTTCTTAATGATTATAAATACCTTATGGCAAATAATTACCTTGACCATGTTCTTATTTCTCAATAGTCTCCTATTGAAAATATAGTCTTTGAGGAGTTGTCTCTTGACCTATTTCCCATCTTAGAGGAGTCTCACTTTAACAAACTAGTTTTTGTGGAGCCCATTAGGCCATCATAGGTTGTTACTTATCCAAAACCAAATATTCAACATGAAATCATTATAATAGAGTACCTATCAAATGAAGAATCAGAGTTAGATTTAGGTTTTATTTTTGAATTGACATCAAATTTACCATAACAAATCAAAATTAACATCAATCTCAACATCAAATTCAGAGTCCCTTGAGTTAGAATCAGATTCAAAAGAAGAATATGTTTATGGTTGTTACAATACTAGTTATGCATGCCTCACAGATCAGTTTGAATACATTTATGTTCCTTCTATAGTTTTTGAGGATGAATACTTCAGCTTTAACACAAGTTATCCTAGAATCTTCTATGAGGATTGTGCAGCCTCTCCCCATTCCATTACTATTCCATAGGCCATTACCATCAACCAAAATATACATATCATTGACATTACATCTCCCACAAATGTTGATTGGGATTGATAAAATCACACTTTATTGAGATGTATCTATGGTGACATAGTATTTGAATAAGAACAAGGATGCCAATACCACATTCATATAGTAGAAGAACACTCTCCTAGTGAAACCTTTTCAGAGGTGTTAGGGGACAATCAAAGTTAGAACTCAACATTTTCTATTGAATATTTTTTAGAAGCACTAGAATAAAATTAAATTCAAAAGTCAACATTCCTTAATGAAGCCTTCTTGAAGGTGCTATGAGACAATCAAGATAACTTCATTGGTAAAAACCTCTTTGAGGCACCAATAGCTAAGCACAAAATTTCTTCACTACTTGACGAAGACAAAATCAAAGATCAAATAAAAATAGCTTCCCATCTATAGCCTAATCAGATGGTAACTACTCTCAAGATCAAACAACAACAAAAATTTGGTGGTCATATTGAGATAACAAGTCTTTAGCCTCACCACAACCAAAGTTATGTTGAATCCAGTATCAGCAACATTATGTGGGACTGAACATCCTGATCTTCTTTTGTTTCCCAACCGTTCTACATTCCATTATCATCAACCATTCCATTTCATAATCAAACCTACCATCTATTATTTTTCCTTATTTACCATCCACAACTACACTTTCCTTTTCAAAGGCTACAAAGATACCTTGTCTTGAAACTTGAAGGAATCAAAATCAATGACCAATGAAGATCACAAAAGCATTCTTAGAAACTAGATATGCATCAAATTATTTATAGAGTAGCTATTCAAATGAGGTGTAGACTATAAATTAACATGATCAAGTATTCTATTTGTATCATTTATTAATTAGGATTTTCATCTCCCCATCAATAGGAACAACAAAATCAAAAACCACACCTAGGCTAAAAACATGTACCATATTATTTCACATTGATATGCCATTGCCATTGTTACATATACTGCCAATCACCCCATCACTTAGGGGAAACCCTCCTACCATTTATAACCTAATTATCAAACCATCATTATCCTTAGAAAGATCATGTCTTCCTACCATTCCATTCCTATCTAGACCAAAGCCTAATTTTAGTCATCCTACCTAATCTTGTTTTGCTCTTGGTTCACTTGGTTCTTCCTAAACCTTTTCATAGGGGGATGTTGATCAAGATTCAAAAATAAATCCAATCCATGTTTATAATGATAGTATATAAAATTAGTGTGATAGTTGATCTGGTAAGATATCTTTCATCCTATCAAGTTTGTTTATGTGAGCTTGATTATAACTGCCTATGGGTAAATCAGTGTCTCACAAGTCTTCCCACTAATTATAATTTCCTATGGGAAAATTAGATCATTGACCTTTATTTTTGTATCCTAGTTATAACTACCTATGGTCAAACTAGGGGAAATACTTGTTTATCATGTATTGCTACATCACCTTGCCATTACTATTTTCATTTGACTGGCTATTTGTTAGATTTGAGAACTTGTTGGGACCTAGTTGGTTTTTCTTCACCTTTTATGTGGATGGAATTACTATGACTTGAGGTCATTTTAGGACTATGTGGTTCATGCTCAATTGATGTTGAGGTCACCTTAGTCCCCCTTTCTATACGCTCTCACCATTTTGTGAACAACCTAAGCCAAATGCTCTCACCATTTTGTGAGTAGGTATCTTGTCATTCTCTAACGAGTTAAGATACCACAAAATGCCAAAAAAAGTTGTCCTATCTAAGCCTAGTCAATTATCCTTTATCCACCTTACTAGGGCATTGTCATTATTAGGATGATTTATTTTACTTTTATTTTTAGGGTTTCTATTTGTTTGCTTATTTTAGGTTGTTTTTTTACTTGTTTTTCTATTTATTTGTTTGTTTATTCGCTTGTCTATTTGTTTGCTTTCAGCACTGTTACCTTGACTCAGTCTATATGCATTCATTGGCTGATTCCTCGAGCACATTATTATTGAGTCTATCTATTTTCATACGTAAACATTTTCATCATGGTTTTTATCATTGGTGCATTATTTTGGAGTGTTTATTGGATATTGGGAGTCAATCCTTATACATAATTCAACCAAGTCTTCATGGTGTTCTATCATGATGCCTACTATCACATGTTATATCAAAAATTAGCTTCAAGAAGGTCTACAATAAATGGAGATACAAATATTTCTCCTTGGCACCTTGGAAAATCCTTCCATCCCACCCTTGATCAATATAACTCATTTGACCATTCTAGTTATATCATTGTTAATCAGGATGAGCATCTCCTCATTAATAGGTACAACTAAATCATTCTATTAATCAATCTCATTTCTCTATCCATCTCTTTCATCACTTTATGCCCACTCATCTTTAATATATATTTTAGGTTATATCCTTGAGTTATGCTTGCTAATCAACCCTGACTAGGGCATTATCCAATCTAGGTCATGTTAATGATTATAACTACCTATGGCAAATCATTATTTTGAATTTTATACCTAGTTATAACTACCTTTGGGAAAATCATTGCGTTATCATACCATGTTGCCACTATTAGGGTACAATGTTTATAACCACCTTTGGGAAAACCATTGTACACCATCCCACTTGCATTATCAATGATTTTGATTACTTTTTCAATATCATTATGTTTTCACCCCATCATCTTTCCTTTCTTTGGTCCCCTCATTTCACTTATTTATTTTTGAGGGACCGTTTGCTGACCTAATTGTGCTAATCATTCCCTTGAGGGGGCATCATACAGTTAGTTTATCATCATTGTAGTTGTAGGCATACAGGCCATTTATCATTCTTTGATCAGACATTGCTTTTCCTATGGTTTTCAACATCTTCCCAAATAGGAGCAAACTGTAGAAACCTAAAACTAGTCACCAATAACCTCCAATTAGGGTTTTCACCAATTTCTACCCAAAATGCACAATTTAGCCTAAAAACACTAAAACACACTAAATGATGTGAAAATGACATATCCAAGTGCCAATTTTGGCTAGGGTATCACTAAATGGGGTAATGCAATTTATGGGCTAACTAAATTTGGTCATATCATTCTAAGTTAAAATGCTAATTTTACATGTAGGTACTCTAGATTGCTCTTTCCTATCAAATCTTTCACACAAGATGCATGCCTTTGTTATTTTTTATTAGTAACATCTTAAATGGGATAATTTATCCAACACATCTAACATTTCCTTCCAAATCCAATCCATTCAAATTTTGGACCATTAACAAGGCATTTTGATCAATTTGAGTGATTTGTGCATATAGTGCTTAAACATGCTTAAGAGATAATTAAACCAAATTAGATCCTAATTAATAATTCCATGGAAATTGTAAAATACTTTTTTTTAAAAATGAATATTGAATATCTGCATCATCAAGTGACCTCATTTCTTGGGAAGACATTCCTGGGCCATAAATTCCATAAATATCAAGATTCATGTCCTCCATGCCTCATCAATTCTTTCCATGATGCCCTCCATGCCTCTTAATTTTCCCTTCCTCCAATTTCAAGATGAGGATAATTAAAAACTTCATTACAAAAATTTAATTAATCCTCAACCACACATCTTATTCTTGAGATGGATGGTTTAGGTTGATTTTGATCATTTGTAAAAATCTATAAATAGGATGCCTTACTACATAAAGTTGAAGACTTGAGAATGCAAAGTTATAATGCACAAATCAGTCCAAAATATATTGTAATTAGTGTTACCATGCCAAATTGATTCCAAGCCAAGCCAAGCCTTAAAGCCACAAGGTGCTAAGGAGAGATGGAGGTAGCCAAGCCTCCTTTGATGAAGACTTCATGAGCACAAACTAAGCAAGCCACCACTACAAAGGTATTTGGAGCATCTAAGGAAGGTGAAGAAATTCTTGTGTTTTATTCTTTAATTTTTAGTTATGTTTGACATTTTTTTAAAACTAAGCTCTCCCTAGTGTCTAGGCCTAGAGATGTTATGCTAGTTAGTGTGTTTCTTTCATTTTATGTTCATTTTGAAACTAACACCATACTAACCATCCTCTCTTGAGTCAAATTCCTAGATCACATTATTTTATTTATTTGTTTCTCTACCATAATTCTAATTTATCTTAGATTAGAATTAGTTTACTTTATTTTCATGTCTAAATTTAGTTCACACATGTGTGATGAAGAAGTTAATGATGAATAACTAAGAGGAGAGAATTTAACCAAACCCCAAAAGATAGAGGACATAAAGAAACAAAATGAGAAGAGAATTTTAGGGATAGAGCAAGATCTATGATAAGAAAAGGAGACATAATAAATAGAAAAATCCTCATGTAGTTGTAAGTGGGAGTAGAGTAGAGAGTTTAGAAGATAAAAAGGAATAGGAACTCATAGAGGATATAGAGATTATATAGATTATGAAGATGAGGAAATTAGAGGGCTCTACAAAGGAGAATGTGTAAATAAGAGCATAGAAAAAGACACAGATTGGGAAAGGGATTTAGAGGAGATGGAAAAGAGTTTAAAGATTTCAGAGGAGAATTTAGATCAGTTAGAAGGTAGTTTTAGAACATAATTGCAAGGGAGAATATTGTTTGGAAAAGATAATGAACAATATTTTTAAGAGGTTATACTAAATCATAGGATTAAATTAGGTTAAATTTAAAATGATAGAAGTGTTTCAAACAAGGATCATTCAATTATAGGGTGGACATCTATTATTCCTAAATTATCAATATAAATAAGATGATTTTTTTATAATCAGGTAGGGATAGTAAGTGGTTTGAAAGTTTCAAAAATAAGTTTGGACAACTTAGTGAGGATAGTAAGAAAGTGTTGGATATGAATAAATTGATTGAGTATAGTTTTTTAGATCATAACAAATTTTAAGACACCAATAAGGTCTAGTTCAAAACAATCATTTTATATACAAACATAAGAAGAATGGATCTCAATGTGGGATTTTTTTATCACCTTGGCACCATATGATGTGCATTTTGACCCCACAAAATATCTATTAACATGTGAGATGAAATGATAAGTTAAGGGTGTAACTATAAAGGATGCAAAGAAGTGTGAGCTCATAGGATCTCTAACAAGCAAGGCACTAGAGTTTATGTACAAAAGGGATGATCCCAAATTGAACCTTCAGGATGTCAAGGATCAACTAATAAGAGAATTTAAAATGAATAAATGTATGATTTAGACATTCCAATATCATAAAAAGATAAAAAATAAGAAAAACTAGTATGGGACTATGATCGTAAGTTCTTGATGTGATGAACTGAGTAGATTTTCTATTTTAGGATACAGATAAGACCATATGGTTTGTATAAGGTCTAGAGCTTATATTAAGTTTTACATTTTTCAAAATTACCTCACTTGCAAGGTATATGCTTGAGAAGCTACACAATGAGTAGAGAAGACATAGGATTATGGGGATATTCCATAATCTACTACAAAAACTGACATAAAGATGGGTTTTGTTTTTTTAAGATGAATGACTTTCATGAAATTAACATGCCCAAACTATGCGTATGGTGTATGGGGTGTATAAAAGAGGGGAAATATAAGAATGTTTGTCTAAAAGTCAAAAGAAATTTATGTGAGATCTTCTGTGTAGTAGACCATATGACAACAACATGTCATCTCCTACAATAGTACACCCAAAAATCTTAGAGTCTATACTATTATACAAGTCGCATACTCATGGTGACAAAAATTATAGATCCTTATAAAAATATAATGAACATATCACCAAGAATTTATTCATACCAGTGATGAAACATATTCCTACTACAAAATTAGGGGTCACAAAACCTAATGTAGAGATGACAAATGTGACTCATAATTCCCCTAGATGGGTTTAGACCTCACCTTAGTATCAACTTTAGGGCCTAGTAGGTTGGAAACTATAGTATTATTAGTACCAAATAGGATGATCTCCACCATCTCCTCATTATTAATAGCCATGGAACATGATGTTAGCCCAACAAAAAAAATCAAGATGGGCCTCAACTTCTCCTCAAGGACCATATGAAAAATATGATGGCAAAAACATAATAGGGGTGGGGTTAGCTACATTGATAAGGAGGATATGATAGTCACCAAAAAATGTTTGGGGGTTTTTAGTAGAGATAAGGTGGATATAGATGTGGGTACTAAGGTATACATAAAGGAGGTAGTCACATACCAAAAGAGAGACATGTCTAACAACTAATTATCTATTATCTATGTGAATAATACAATCACTTCAGACAAAATTGTCTAAGTTGTAGAGACAAGTCTATTATGCATATTATATAATTAATCCCACAAAATATTTCCATGTATTATAAATTAGAGAAAATAGAAAAGTTTCAAAATGAAAATATGAAAAATTTGCACATAAGGGATCATGCATTCTTATAATTAGTCACCCAACATAAACACATAGAATAAGGATTTACACCCTCATAGATGCCAAAAGATCACCAAATTATAAAGGTTTATATAGATAAATATACTAATCCTATAATGGAAAAGGGTTTGATGTATTAGGTAGCACAAG
>JARHVA010004362.1:0-12500 GCA_037957365.1 Torreya grandis | reverse complement strand
GTTATATACATTGGAACCCTTATCCCATTTAGGATGTTTTTGACACAAAATAATAAAGGCACGTGTCTCATGTAATAAATTTGGTAGAAAATAACAATCTAGAGCACCCAAGTATGAAAATGTCATTTGGACTCGAAATGATCTGATCAAAGTTATCTATCTCATAAAATGCATCCCTGATTTAGGGATACATTGGCCAAAATTGGCACTTATATCTGATAGGTTCACATCATTTAGCTTGTTCTAGTTTTTTTAGCCCAAATTGTGCATTTTGATATAAATTGGTCAAAAGCCTAGTTAGAGGTTATTGGTGGCCAGTTTTAGGTGTCTACAATTACCATAAGTTCATTAAAGGGTACATAACCATATCCACCCCAATGTATAAATTTTTATGCCAAGATACAAAGTTTGAATAGATAGTTGAGTGTTAGAAAACTTTTGTGGATTTGAAACAGAGGTTATTAACAACCCTAATATTGGTGTTCCATGATTGGAACAAAATATTTCTTGTGCATGTATATGGTTCAAGGAATACAATAGGATTGGTATTGGCACAACCAAGAGATAAAGGTTTGGATCATCCCATTCACTTTGAAATTGGGTAATTATCAGCAATAGATAAAAATACACTACAACAAAGTGAGAGGCCCTAGCTATGGTATTTGTGTTTCATAAATTTAGGCATTCCTCTTAAAACCACCATTTCTATTTTTATAAATCACCAAGATCTATGATATCAAGTGAATAATCCCATGTTATGTGGAATGATATCCATGTGGCCAATTTTATTCTAATAATTTCAATTTAAGATCAATGTGAAACCATGGAGAGGAAATGTGGGATCATATCATCTTATCCAAATAGTAGATGCTGAAGAACAAAAAGAATTGTAATATGAGTCACCAAATGCACTCTTATTCAGAGTCTTTGTGATTCCAGAGAATATGGAAGACATAGCGAATTTCCTAGAATAAGGATTTTTCATGTACTTTATGTTGAGAAAGATAAAAAATAGTTGGTCACAAGAGCTATACCATTCAACATTATCAATGGGAATTTTTACAAGATGGGTAAAGATGATGTGCTATGTAGAGTAAGCTTGGATGATGACTGACTATAATTAATAGAAGAATCACATCAAAGAGTCATAGCAAAACACTTCATAGGAGAATATACTTCAAGGAAGATATTAAAAGTGGCCTATGGTGGATGAATCTATTTCATAATGTGCATAAAGTTGTAAATCACTACAACATTTTTCAAATAAGAGGAAGGCCAAATCAAAGGGATGAAATTCCTTTGAATCCAATGTTAGCAGTATAACCATTTTATCAATGTGAAATTGACTTTATAGGACATATTAATCCACAAAGTAAATTCAATCATGCTAGATACATAATAACTCTAATATATTACTTTAAAAAATGGGTAGAATTTGATACAAAACCAAGTTTTAGTGTTAGAGACAACCAAATTCTAGTACAATAACATCATAACTAGATTTGTTTGTCCTATGAAGTTGGTCAGTGATACAAGAATATAATTTCTCAATAATAAGATCAATATATTGATAGAATAATTAATGATATCACACCATAAGATCAGAACCTATCATCCTCAAGCAAATGGGTAGACAAAATCATCCAACAAAGTCACGGATAATAAGCTTACCAATATATACAATGTGCAAAGAGACAATTGGGAGGATCAAATTATTGCAATCTTATAGTCATACAAGACAAATTATACATGTGAGACATGGTTGAATCCTTTACATTTGATGTATGGAATTCAATAAATTATGCATATGGAATCTATAGTTCCATCTCTATGAATCACATTGATAATTCAACTAGGAGATTAAGATTCACTTTAATTAAGGTTGACATATCTAACTCATATGTAATAAATGAGGTAGAGAGTAAATCAGACATATAAAATAAGTAATCCAAGTTAAAATCTCATGGAATGATCACAATATATGATCTAAATGATTTTACTTAGAGAAAAAAATATCATTATATGATATATTTTGTGAACATCTAGGTAAACTACACATTTGATGGAAAGGACCATACACCATCCATGTCATATTACAAAATGTAACAATAGTGGTAAAGGAAATTCAAATAACCATACTCCCAGGGCATGTATATGGTTGAAGGATTACGCCTTACTTCCAATGATATATATTAATTTCATGATGAAAAATTTAAAGGGTGTTGAAAAGGACCATGTAGTTAGGGCTTGTGTTTCATTTATGATTTTCTTATCTTTTTGTAGGTTTGTAGTGTAGTTATGTATAATGCAATCTATATATCCTAGGAAAGTTGAATATAGTATAAAAAGCTAAATATCACAAAGTATGAAAGGAAAGAAACAAAGTAATGGAAAAGTAATATGAAGTAGGGTTAATTTGGGATTAACACGGGTTTAAGTAATTAATTTTGGAACAAAGAAGTGACAAAAAGGGTACATAGGACATGGAACAAATGACCACTCACAAATTGGTTAATGAAAAGTCATTTCAAAGATTACACCTTTCCCAAAGTAGATCATGGTATCAAACTTAAGTAATTTTCAATAAAGGAAAGTTTTAAAAGAAGAAAAGTGGTGCATCACATCAAATAATGCCATAATCCTAAGTAATGAATGTATCCATCGAAGTGCAAAGGTCACATCATAAAATTTGATGTAATTTAAACCAAAAGCATAGTGGAACAAAAAATATCTCAACATAATTGAATGTGAATATTTAGATGAGTGAAAAAAATCAAATATTTATAAACATAGGGCACACATAACACAACACATCTCAAACCCCCTAGAGCAGGAATAATTTTTACAATATGATATTTAGCTATCTACCTAAGCAAAAAAATGTCTAAGTTTTAAATACACCATAATAAGAATGAATTTATCATAGCTTCTCATACCTTTAAATGAAGCACAAAAGGAGGAAATGGGAATAATGTTGGAATTTAGGCAAATAAGGTGCATGATCTTGGCCCCTTTAATTTTTTAAACACCATAGCGACAAATTTGTTCACCCTAGATCTAACCACTACTATGAAACCAAGAGCTCTAACTATGCAACATTAGTTATGAGGATTAGATGCAAAGTGACTGATCAAGATCTAAAATTTTGGATAACTAGACAAGGTAGTGATAATTCCCTTAAGTCAAGATAATGAGGGGGAAATACACTTGTACAAGGATTGATTCATGAGCAGTTCATAAATATATGAGCTTACTCCTCATTCAATTTACTTCATATGGGACACACCTCTCACCCAATCTTGTGCAATCCTTGCCTAAAGTTTTTTCAAAGTCATCTACAAAGTCCTATGCTATATCATAGACTTATCCACACTGACCCCTACACTTGGTAGTTATGTATTATAGCTCATAGGTTCATGTACCTAATAGTTCTATGCAAAAAATCATAGCCTCACATGATTATTAATTTTGTGCCATAGCTTACAGACTTGCATGCCTCGCTATTCCATACACAACATAAGTTTTATGCTATCTCATCAACTTCTCTACTCTCTATAGCTCGTTGACACGTGCACCTCATAGTTCTAAACTATAATTTATAATTCAATGTGCCTCATTATATTTTTATAATCCAAATCACATCCACTTGTTGACTCATCTTATACATGTTCTCCAAGGGGTTCATCAACCATCATCCATCCTAGAAGATGAACAGACACAACTATCTTCTTTGTAACTAATAGTAGTTAGAACCAGTCTTGTATTCTACTTGTATAAATATGTAACATATACATATGGATGGAAAGTTGATGCTCCAAGAAGTCATAACATAGATAACATGTTTTTCATATCTACTTTGCTATACATGTATTGTAACATATTGTACCATTTTCCCCTATTCTCTTTTAATGAATAGAAGTTGGATTTAATGTAAGACTTCCTATTTATTGAATGTGTTTAGTTGTTTCTTTCTAAATTAACTTTTCCCATTCACTTTTCATAACCAAAAATTAATTATCCCATACACATTTGGTCCTAAGCCCTGTGGTATGGATCATTAGTATTAACTATAAAAATATCTATTCTTTTTTATGCCTATAAAAATGTGCGTGTAACTTAAGAATGAAGGTTTGTCAATTATCTCTATTTTAGAATATCCATAAGAACATCATATCAAAAGTAAGATGGCTAATTCCTAGAATCAACCTAAGGTATCCCTTGAGGTATGAAATCTCAATGATGATGCACTAGAGGTATAACAAATCAAATGTTTTGGTCACTTTCATGAACTGATGGTATAACTCAATCTAACACTTGCCACACCTCTATAGTTTAGTCATCATTGACTTTAGTAATAAACCCCCTTCAAAGTTCAAATAAATTTAGACATCCCTCTATTAAAAGTTAAGATTGATTCTAAAGTAATGTATGCCTATATTCAACAACTTAAGGCATACTTATAAGTTAATTCCTTCATTGATGATGATAAGATCACATTCATACTACTGAATATGTCCATACTAGTTATTCATTGGTGGGAGAGCTTCATTGTGAAATGCATTCAAGAGTGTGTTCCATTTGAATTATAGAAGAATTTTGTTGACATGCTAAAGGAGGAATACTAGCCTCTATGACACTTTGAATATGAATACATCAAGTGCTAATGACTACATCAACATAAAGATCAGTTTATGAAAGATTACACTAATATTTTCCATGACTACTCTACATGTCTACACAAGAATTTGAGTGAATAATATAAGGTGATGAAGTACATTAAAAAAATCTCACCTTATATCTACATGAATATGGATTTATTGACTTCTAACACTTTTGGGGAAAACATATCACAATGCTAAAAATATTTAATCCAAGGGAAAGATGAAGCATCATGTCACCTTTTTATCTAATGTATCTCACAAAGCCTAGCCTTCACACAACTCCACATCATAGCTTTTTATGTAGAAGTAAAAACACACTTCTTATAAAGGAGAGTAGCACCATAATATTTATCAACCCTCAAATTCTCTAGTGCCTTATGTTTTATAAAAATGAAAGATGAATAAGTATGGCAATAAGTGGTCCCATCACTATCACTCATCCACTCATGATGGTTCTGAATGTTGTATGTAGTAATCCCTACTTGCATAATCTACATTAGGACCCATATACATGGATGACATTAATATATATGCCTCTTTTTTTATCACTAAAACCACTACAATCAAGATATTTGAAGAGCAAAAATGTATATTACACACCAAGTTCTAGGTGAAGGGTGAATCTCTCCACATCATCATCGATAGTGTAAGCTAGAATAACATCATTGTGTAATCCACAACTCAACACCTTATTATTTCCATTACTATACATCTAAATCCATAATATTTAGAGTGTCTCTAATATGGGAAATATATATATCTCTAATTAAAATACACTTTCTAGTACAAATCCAAGCTTATGGATGACAACACCACTTATGACATCACACCTCTAGAGGTCTACAACATCTTACTAGGGAGACTTAATTGTATGACTATGATGCTACATATCATGCCAAGCTATAGTGTTAGAATATTCACATACAATATCACTTATAAAATATTTTTGATTTAGCACCCATAACCAAAATCACCTTGGTCTCTACCAAGTAATGTCACAAGCTCATTTCACATGCCTAGAAGTTTATGCTACTCATGGTCTACTCTGATACACTTACATAGTCAAAACTAAAGCACACTTTGGTAGCATGCAAAACTTTAAAATCATAAAAATAATAACATATTTATAAGTTACTATATTAGAGTAGTGAAGTCTTCACATAAATTGAAGGCCTTATAAAACATTGTGTAGTGAAGAACCGCATGATTTGGTCGCTAGATACCCTCTTTTGAATATCCCCCTCTATCATAGACTAGTTTGGGAGAGTGATGAAATATGGTTCCAAATTCAAGAGATTCTTAATCAAGGTAAGATCAAGACTAGTTATTCAACTTGTGGGAGTCCAATAGTCCTTGTACCCAAGAAATATGGGTCCTTACAACTCTACATAGACTACCATACACTCAATAAAATAATAATGAAGAGTTAGTATCCACTACCACACATTGATGACCTATTGGATAGTTATCAATGATGTAATGGTGATGTCATGG
Organism: Torreya grandis; assembly: GCA_037957365.1. Classification (NCBI taxonomy): domain Eukaryota; kingdom Viridiplantae; phylum Streptophyta; class Pinopsida; order Cupressales; family Taxaceae; genus Torreya; species Torreya grandis. The sequence goes on along the minus strand of JARHVA010004362.1, from coordinate 6,345 downwards.
AAGTTTCCAAGTGAGTGGATGAAGTGTCTTGATAGTTTATGTGACAATGACAAAGTGTGCAGTATGGTTGTCCTAGTATGCTTGAAGTTAGCTTGGTTGATCTTTTGTTTTGGCATGGTTAGGAATGCTTAGGGATGAGTATGGTGATTTGAGGTTATGTAATAGGTCCTATAAGAGTTCAAGGATGCATTGAGTGTTTATGTGCATGATTGGAATTCATATAATTATTTATTGTTTTTATCTAGACATTTTGGGTCCAGTGGTATAAAATTTGAGTAGGTAATTTGTTGACATCGCCATTTCCATATGTGGATGAGTCAAGGGGAGCTGGTCATATGGTTATGATAAAATTTATACATAGTTTATATTATTTAAATTTTAGGTCATGTGACAAAGTGCAACATAAGATATGCAAGTAAAAAGTTGTGATCCCAGGTAGTTTGACAATGTTTTACCATACTTAGCCAAATTTTCAATAGGCAAGAAACATTGAGTAGGCATTTTAATGGTGTTATATTTCACATGTGTGGTAGTTTATGAGATGTTGATCATATGGGTTTTTTAAATTTTGTGCCTAGTTTTATGTGATAAATTTTAGGTCATGTGATGAAGTGTGTCAAAATATATGCATTTTCAAAGTTGACTTTCCAAGCAGTTCTTGACATAGTTGGCTCTGTGGTAGAAAAATCTGATTGAGTAGATTAATGGAATTATGTCTTACACATTCAAAGGTTTCATGAATAGATTTATGTATGTTTATATTATCCTATGTGAGGATATTATATGGTCCAAATTTTAAGTCATGCATCTAAGCATAAAAAAATTTATTGAGGTCCAAATTTGGCCTTCTAGGGAGTTTGCGATGGTCCCCATACTTAGCCAAATTTATGAAGGGTAAAGACCAGGACCATATGGATATCCTATGGCTCGTAGGAGTTCATATAGATCAATATAAATGGAGTGTATCAATTCAGATGAGTCAAATTTTTCATTTTTTAATGAATTTTAAAATTGAGGTCCTTAAAAAAGGATCAATGAAACGTATTTATTCCAAGGTGTCAGGAAATAACGAGATGAGGACAAGTGTTTAAATTTTAACATTGAGTAGAGGTAAAGATCATGATTATTCTAAGATATAATGGTGATTAGGTGCTCATAATAATAAAAAATAAATGGTGTGTATTAAATTCAAGAGTTCAATGTGAAAGTTGTCTAGCATGGCTAAAACGAGGGCAATCTCAAAGAGATCGATGGAGTATTTGAGGTCAAAGTTTCTAGATTACATGAGATGAGGTCAACTATTCAAGGTTTAGCATTTGAGAAGTGACAAACTATGAATTAAATTTGAATAATATTTATATTGTGTATTTTATCTAGTATGTGAGGGCATGAGATGCATTTTAAGTGACCAAAGTTTAACTATGACCATTTTAATTCAAATATTTGAATTTAACAAAGGAAAGATCAATGCCTAGTTTTTAAGCCATATCTTTTGATCTAAGTAAAATTTAATCATTGTGTAAATAGTAAATTTGTAAATAAATCCAAGATTCATCTATAAATATAGATTTTAATATCTGAAAATGTGTACAATCAAATTTATGAAGGTTTAATTTTGACTATGTTTTTGTGTATGCTCTAAAAGAAACCCAAGAAGGGTATTGAGTTATGCTTATTGGTATCTCAGTGTTTAAAGGTGAAATAGTATTAGAGTATGTTTTAAAATCAATGAGGACCATATGTGTGCATTATGAATGTTTTACCTTTCATATGTAGTATGAACAAATAGTTAAAAGTTGACTATGTTTTATTTTTGATGACTATGTGTACAAAAAGGTGTTTGAGCTAATTAAGCATTAATAGAAGGGTGATGTGATGGATATGGGAACTTGAGAAGAATATATAGATCATGTGACATGATTACATATGTTTTAAAGTGTTCCTATATTCCTATTTTTCTTAGATAAGTGTCAAAAAGGTGAATGGGTCTCTATTAGACCTATAAGATCTACAAGGGCCTAATTGAAAGGCATAGTTGCTTAAGGGTGACCCATAGATGATAATCAGACCTATATTGATTGTGTTTAGCTAAATATTTGTATTTTATAAGCCTTAAAGGATAATATATTACTAATCCCTGACCAAGATGGTAATAATCATGAATGCTCTATAAATAGAGAAATCAAAGATGATGATTTATAGACTTAATAAACTTAGGAAAGGCTTGTGTAAGAAGATTGTGCAAAGGAAAAAGGAGATTAAGTGTGCCCTATGGATGGTTTGGTGTGTAAAATATATTGAGGACTAAGTTTATGACATGTATGTCATAATTATTTTGATAGAATATTACTCTTATAGTGTGAGGATATGCGAAGAGGTCTGAGTGTGCATATGAGGACAGTTTAAGTGAAGAAGGAGAAAGATTGTGGCATGCCTATGTGAGATGCCTATATGAGATAGAGAGGGAGTTTGTGAAGGATTTATAAAATTATATATCTATCATTAGGTATTGAATACATTAGTTCTAAAGTGGAGATGTTTATTTCATAGGAGGGTCTAAAGGACTTGATCTTCCTTAGGGGCAGTTGTTCCTTGTGAAATAGGTGTTTCACTAAAGGCCTTAGGTAAGGAGGACTTAACTAAGTTTTTTGGTCAAAAATAATTGATCAGTCTCTTTTTTTAATATTTTATAGGATAATTAGTCTATTTATTATAGGCTTGGGAGTGGGTTTTATTCCCCATGAGGGTTTCTCACAAGAACTATGTGTTGTGTGGTTAATCTTGTGTATGTATTGAATGAATGAGCTCTCTTGTTAATGTTACTTCATCAAGTTGACATATTATGATTATTTAATAGTTTGAAATGATTTTAATTGAAATTGGAATGTTTAGGTTTATTGATTCACCTCACCCCCTCTTAGTGATTGTACATCTATCAATTGGTATCATAGCAAGGTCCTTTGGTAAAGGCTTGACAACTTTAAGCTGATCCAAGTTACAATATGGGTAGTCATCAAGGAGGTTTCTCTACTAAGAAAGCACTAATGTTAAATGGATCCAATTATGATTTTTGGAATGAAAAGATGATGACATGTATTATATCCCTATGTTTTGATGTATGGCCATCTATTTTGGATGGTTATGTTGCTCCTACTACTCCTCCATCTAGTGCTACTGAAAAGAAGTTATTTGAGAATAATTATAAGGAAAAAAATGTCATTACTTGTGGTCTTATAGATACTAAGTTAACCAAGGTAATCCATTATAAATATACTAAAGAGATATGGGATAAATTTTAGATTATTTATGAAGGATATTCAAAGGTTAAGCTTGCTAAGTTTCAAACTTACAAAAGGCAATTTGAAAGTATATGTATGAAGGAAGAAGATTATGTGGCATCCTTTCTATAGAGAGTTGATGAGATTGTTAAAATAATCAGAGGTCTTAGAGAGAACCTTTAAGAGGCTACTAATTTCAAAAAGTATTAAGGTCTCTATCCCTCAAGTTTTATCCAAAAGTATTTGCTATAGAATAAAGTCATGATCTTACTCAGTTGAAGATGGATCAATTACATGGCACCTTTACTGCCTATGAGATGAGAGTAAATGATGATATAGCACCAAAGAAGGAAAAAAATTTCAAGACTAAAATGAAGACAAATAATAATTTACAAGGTAAGAAAACTAAGGAGGATGACATTTCTGACATAGATGAGGATGAATTAATTGCCTTGATTTCAAAGAAATTGAAAATAGGTTTAGGCAAGTATAAGGGTAAACTACCCCTAAAATTCTTCAATTATGGAGAGGCATGACATTTTTTTGATAAGTTCCCTCATAAGTATAATAATAATGATGATGAAGATCATGATTAAGGTCATAATGATGGAAAGAGATCATTCAAGTCTGATAAAATAAAAAAAGGGATTCATAAGGTTTGAAAATAAGAAGTAATTTAAGGACAAGAAGAGTCTCTACACCAAAGAAGATTGTAGCTCCTTAGATGTGAGTAAATTTATTAACTTAGAGTATGATCATGAAGATTATGGTCCTACTAAAGATAAATCCCTCTTAATGGCTAAGAAAGGAAGATGTTCACATCAAAAAGAGTCTACTTAGAGTGATTTAGATGATGATGAATTCCCTTGAAGAAATAAAGATTGAGAATAAGATTAAAAAGAAGATGAAGTCAAAAATCAAGGACTATGAGAAGAAATTTAGTGTGTATGAAGCAAGAATTAATGAAGACACCAAGGAGAATGAAAATATAGTCAAGCATCTCAATTGTCAATTGGATATCCTGTCCACAAGCCTGAAATCTAAAGAGGATGGATGTTCAAGGTATGTTTCTAAAAATGAGTCTTTGAAATCTAAGTTAGAGAAGACATCTAGTAAGGTGAAGTCATTTGTGATATTTGAAAAGAGCTCAAATGATTTAGACCATATTTTGAATGATCAAAAGATAGAACTAGTCTTGGATACAAATAAAAACTAGAGAATGTAACTCAAGACAATATGAAGACTAATGTGAACAATAAAAATCTGACTTTGAAGACAAATCATTAGATAAGGAATGAAGGTGCTAGCAAAATAAATATAAATTAGATCAAATAACCAAATGCTATAAGGTATGCAAATTCCAATGGTTACTATTACACATGTAATTAGTTTGGACATAGAGCTAGAGAATGCAATAGACTTGTTAGAAATGAGTTTGCATGTAACTATGATGGGGATCATCAGTCAAAAGGTGTGAACAAAGTTAAGTTTTCAACTATCTTTGTGAGGGACACTCTACTAAGCATTATCCAAATAAGGTAAGGTAAGGTGTGTCTTCTTTAAAAAGAGTAGTTAGTTTCAGTTGTCATGACATTAGACACATTGATAGTATTTGTCTAAATAAAGTAAGACATGTTGAGTTTATACTAATGAGTATTTTTTGCTACAACTATGAGAAGATTGGTCATATTGCTAGGTTCTGCAAGCAAAGGCCATTAAGTCAAAATAAGTTCAATCAAGATCTAAGAGTGTAAGATAGAAGGAAATATTGACCAAATTTTACTTTAAGTCAAATGAGGTCAAACCCTATCATTTTAAATTTTTTAATAAGGTTTACATGCATCCTATGGGGTCTCATATTGTTTTATATATCTTGCTTAATTATGTCTTAGTCCTGGTTAAAGTTCATTCCCCTTGAATTGGCCTAGTCAACCATGGTCAACTTGGTAAAACTTGGTCAAAAGTCCATTTTGTGTAAATTTTTCCTAACATGGTATTTAAAATCTTTTAATGTGTTTATAAGTAATGAATTGTTCATTTCCTAAGTTTCATGTGCAAGAAGGGGTCTTTTGGCCATTTTCTAGCTCATTAATGAACTTGTACAAACTTATAAAAGGACAAATTTGTCACAAAGATTAGTCTCAACATGGGAGAGGTCAAAATAAAGTCAGTATCAATTAGATGGCAATCAAAGGTAAGTTATAATTTAAAAAGTAGGAGTTTCTCCCTATTTTTAAGAGATTTTGGGCACTTGTACAACCCCTATGATCAGATATTCAGCTAAAATATGTGTGGCTTGTCTCTTTACCTCCCCACACTAATTTACATGTTTGAAATTCAAGGAGAATGAAAAAAATGCATTTTCAACTCATTTTTTCTTCATTTTCCTCTTGGCATGCAAATGAAGGTCAAGTTTAAACACTCACTATGGGTCATACAATTTTAGTTGGAGGAAATACTCTTGGGGGTGGATAGTGATATGAGTATAATTAATTTTCATAATAAGAGTTTGTGTTTTAGTTACTCCTCCTTTATGAGTGATTGCTAACACTCCATGTATCTTTTTATACCTATTCAACCACGAAGGGGTCTCTTTTTGAATATGTTTAAACTTCTCTTGATTTGGATTAATGGAATGGTTTGTTTCAATTACTTCCACATGTTTTTAAAGATGTTATTATGATTATTTAGGTGTCAAAAGTTTCAAATACTTGGGAAAGCCTCCTTTAGGCTTATACATGCTTGCAAATGGCCTAGCTTTCATTGATAACTAGTTTAATTGCTTGTGATTATTTTATCCACATTAGAATAGGGATTTTTTGTTTCTTTTATGATGCTCCTGATGTTAATTATACATTCAAGGTTTGGCAAGTGATTTTTGGTATATGGAAGGCCCGAACCATGCAAAATTATTCACTGCCTAGCTTGTTATAGTCACCTTGCATTTGAGCTCATGGAGGTTGTATGGATGAGGGAGAATAGGAAAGCATGATGGAATTCACAATTGGTGCCTATAATATCCTAGAGTCCTTGTTTCCATGCTAGGAAGGTTTAAAGGCTTCTACAA